>BGNK01001338.1:943-59367 GCA_003297005.1 Symbiodinium sp. clade A Y106 | reverse complement strand
GAGCAGTCATAGCTGTTGTACAATCGAGTAGTGCAAAAATGAGTGCTGGAGATTCCATGGCCTGAGCTTGCATCTGCATTTGAGCTGCTGTCTGGCATAGGTGGAAGTTTCCACTTTGAATTGGGGTAACTCCATTAGGGGTACTTATAACTCTACTTATAACCACTTACTAAGTCCCCTGCCCCTCCAAGTAGAGGGTATAGGGGTTTCGGTTCTAGAGCAGAAGGTCTGGGATAGACAAGATTTTAGAGAGTTCCCTTATGCTCCGAACTCCGACTTCTGGCGTTTACGGCTCTGCTTGTACTTGCACTAGGCTCGCTGCCCGTCAACCTCTCGAACGTATTTTATTCACACTGTCAATTTATATAAATATGCCCTCAACCCCAAACCAATCCTGGGCTTGATGGAGATGTGCGAGGCGGGAACTGCTCCCCTGAACTTGCGCCGGCATAGCTGGGTTCTTGAAGCCATTGTTGTCACTGCTTCTTTGGTGCTCTCCTTTCTAGCCCTCGTCCTTGTGAGTTTTCTTGCTCCGCTTTTTGAGCTGTCTCCTGCTGTTTGCGAGTCTGCAGCACCTTGCTGTGCCATCTTGCTTTTCCTCGCCATGTAGCTTGCCCTGGTTGTCGATCTCCGTTCGTAGACGACGGCGAGTAAGCCCCTGCACGCAGTGCAATTCTGAGCATCATGTGCGCCGCATGGCACGGGATATGGGCAACCATAACCCTAAACCCCAAATCTTAAACCCTACTTACCCTTACTATTCCAAGGAAAGCTTCGAGGAGATTGCCGAAGCCCCTCTGGAGAAACCTCTGGATTTCCAGGTGAGGGGGGAGGGCGGGTTTAGGGTTTGGGGTTTAGGGTTGAGGGGTTTAGGGTTTGGGCCTGGGATTTGGAGTTTCGGGCTTACAGGGTTCAGCGGCGGACAGCAGGCGGCGGGGTACGGGTGTTTGGGCTACGAGTCATTGTTTAACCTGTGCCAGTTCCACGCCACAGGCATTGCAGCCCCACTTGCGGAAGGAGAGCGCAGAGGATGCTGAAGGACTGGACCGCAACTTCGACGCATTACATGCTCAGCTCGGTTTTTGAGCTGCTAGAGAAGTTCTCAATCTCCGAACCGTGAGGCCTAAACCTTAAACCCCGGCTAAACCCTGGAAGCCCTTAGCCCTAACCCTTAATTAACCGCTCAAGGCTAAGCCCTCGTTTCCGAGATCAGGTATCTACATCAAGTTCAAGGAGAAGCTGTCCACCACGGCGGCTGAAGATGGCGAGGTGCGGTTGGAGTTTAAGGGCTCCGGGCTACTATTATGAGGGTTCTTCCACAGAGTTTGCTACAAGGGTTCGTATATGGGTTGCTGCAAGCCTTCCCGCTACTTGCTACTTGGAGGGCCTGGGGACTTAGCAAGTCCCCTGCCCCTTCAAGCAGGGTTCCTTTCAAGGGTCTCTAGGGATTTCTTTAAGCGGGCTTGAAGACTTCCTTTTCATGGCTGGGGCTCTTGTTTTTTCTTGGCTTGGCGCCGTGCTTTGCCAGCATGTCATGTCTTGGAACTCGCCCCAAGGCTCCTGCTCTCTTAGGGTTTAGAGTCAGAGTTTAGGATTGTTTTAAAAATTGATTCTCTTTAGGGTTTAGGGCCTTTAGGGTGCAGAGGGTTTAGGTTTTTTTGTGCTTTAGGTTGTTTTTCTTTTTATTTTTAAGGTTTAGGTTGCTTAGGGTTTAGGGTTGTTTTAGCGTTCAGATATTTGTAAAATAGGGTTGATACTTGGAGGATCAGGGGACTTAGTAAGTAAGGTTATAAGTCCCCTAATTGGGGTTATAAGCAATTATAAGTATGGTTACCTTATTTATAACCCTAGCTACTAAGTCCCATGATCCTTTAAGTAGGGTTTAGAGCTCAGGGCTCGTCGGGCTGTCCGAGGCCTTCCGCAGTATCTCTTGCAGTCGCACGCTTTGCACCCTGCTTGGGCTCCTTAAAAGGGATCTATAGGGTTACTACTAAGGGATCTATAGGGTTTAGGGTTTAGGGTTTAGGGACTACTTAAAGGATCATGGGAGTTAGTATCTGGGGTTATAAATAAGGTAACTATACTTATATTTACTTATAACCCCAATTAGGGTACTTATCACCTTACTTAATAAGCCCCTTGATCGTCCAAGTAGTACCCTAAACCCTAAACCCCATAGATCCGCTTCAGGAACCCTAAAGATCCCTTAAGGGAGCCCTTTAAGAACCCTTACTTACTAAGTCCCCCGATCCTCCAAGTATAAAGCCTCATCCCCAACGCGAAACGCTAATCCTACACCCAAAAGCCCTGATTTCGGATCCATTTCAGAGAAAATTCCCTAAACCTCCCAATCCTAAGCTCGAAATTTCACTCCGTATAATTCTTAAACCCTGCATTCGTATACCTGAAAGGAACCCTTAAAGGAACCCTGCCTTTAGTACCCTAGATAGTAGGATCCTTATTATAAGGCCCCCAAACTAAGATACCCATAATTTTCGGAAACTCTAGACCCTAAGCCGTTTACAGAACCCTGATAGAGCCCCTTAAGGAACCCTTAAAGGATCCATCTAAAGGCCCAAACCCTTAATTTCGGAAACTCCCACAATTATCTAAGTTCTGTCAGGTCCAGACCTCCAGCGAGCCGCCTGAGTCGAGAGATCCATCGAACGATGAGCTCCCGGTATTGCAGGTCTCGAAGATGAGGCGGCCTGCTGTAGGGTTGAGGGTGTCGGTGTTTTGAGGGTTTCATGTTGAAGATTTGTGCTTTCTTATTTAGGCTTTGGGGGTTTAGGGGGTTTTAAGGTTTGATTTCTTTTCGTAGGGCATTTGGGGGGTTGGGGTTTGGGTTTTCGGGGGTAGAGGGCTTGGGTTTTAGGGTTTAGGGTTGGGCGGTCGGGGAGTTTTTAGTATAGGGGCCCCGCAAAGGGGTTCTTTCAGGGGTTCTAGAAGTGGTACTATGGCGGTCTGAATCGTTAGGATTCTCACTTCCAGAGCCCACCTTTGTGTACAACCATGTCCCCTGTTCTAACTATTGAGACCCTATGTAAAAGGGAACAACAAAGATTGAGGAGTACACTAGCACGTCAGCACCGTTAGCACTATTACAAGCTATCGTTATTGAAGTTGAGACTGCTATGATTGTTGTCATGGTCATCGTCATAAAGAACATCATCATCCTAAGCGTCTTGACTTTCAAGAAGCTCAGTTTTATGATTGTCACATCGTTGCTCCTCATCCTGGAGCGACTGCTACTGTAGATAGTAGTAGTACAGTAGCCGTAGCAGTAGCAGTAGCAGTAGCGGCAGCAGCAGGAGCAGGAGCAGGAGCAGGAGCGGGAGCAGGAGCAGGAGCAGGAGCAGGAGCAGGAGCAGCAGGAGCAGGAGCAGGAGCAGGAGCAGGAGCAGGAGCAGGAGCAGGAGCAGTGCCAGTGGCAGTGCCAGTGGCAGTGGCAGTGGCAGTAGTCGTAGAAGTGAGAAGCAGCAGTAGTGGCAGCAGTGGAAGTTGAAGTAGAAGTAGCAGCGACATTGCATGGCAGGAGACCGACGCCGGCTTCTCTAGTGGAGGGCGCCTATGAGAAGTCCCAGCCGCAGAAGATTCTTGACTATGACATCGAGCAGTCAGAAGGTGACTTGAGGCTCCAGAGCCTTCTGCAAGGTGACTTTTGCCGGAAGTGTGGGATGAAGATGTGCCGATGTGTGGACTACTCGGACCATGCAAGGAAAAGGCCCTTCTCCTGGCCGATGCACAGCCAAAGCAAGGCTTCAAAGAAGCGAAGGTCCCAAAACAAGTGCCCCGCCCGTCCTTAGAGGCGCCTGAGCGCGCTGTGCATGATTCTTAGAGACTCCAAAATCCCTAAATTCGGGAATTTACCCTTAAATCTTATTAAGGATCCTATTATACATATAACTTCTGCCTTCATTAAGGAATATACCTTAAATCTTTTTCAGGGATCTCATTATAATTTTCAGTATATTCCTTAGTTGAGGGGTTTTGGAGTCTCCGGATTGGGCCAGCTTTCCGTGGACGAGGCATGACATGGTGAGCCGCTATGGCCCCGCTTGGCCTTCCTGGGTGATGCAGAGAAGCCATCTGCCCAGAAACTCCAAAACCCCTCAATTAAGGAATATACCTTAAATCATATTAGGACTCTGCAGAATCCTATTAAAATTTAAGGAATATACCTTAAATCATATTAGGACTCCTATTGTAATTTAAGGTATATTCCTTAATTGAAGGGTTTTGGTGTCTCTGGGTGCAGGGCTCCCCAGGTTGCAGCCCTGCACGGCCGTCTGGCGCCGCGATCTCAAGCCATAGCCTGCGGCGTGAGAACGGACAGACAGCTTCAGAGCATCCGAAAACGGCCTTGCTGCTAGAACTGCTCAATGTATTTTGCTGCTCATGTCTCGGGAACAGCCCATGTTTGCCAGCCACGTTTCATGCGGAGTGGGGAACAGGGAATAGCAGGGGTTTCTTGCAGCTGGGCATGACGCCAAGGACGATTTGCTCGTGAGCTTCTACAGATGCTCGGATCAACGGAAAAGACAACTAAGTGGGGCTCTTTTGACTGCCTAAGTCTACTTAGCCTTGCCTCTACCCCCTATTATCATCCCTCGGCCCCCCATAACAAGCTGTGCACAAGCCATCTTCCGAACCCAACGTACTTTGTCACAAGAGCGAGTTGTCCACCGATGTTTCTGACCAAGGACTGGAGCGGGTGCTGGCTTCGCAGCCCGAAATATCCGAGAGGAGGAGAGCCGCCAAGCCCAAAATCCTTTAACTGTATCGAACCCTTTAGCCCTAAACTCCGCGTCCCAACGTCCTTAAACCCGCCGAATCCTCAAAGCCTTAAAACCCAAGCCCAAACCTCTAAACCCTTATATCTCTTTTCCCAAGCCTTCTATGCCCCGCACGACCCGCAACATGTCGAAGCTCGAATCTGCCGTGCCATATCATGAACTAGAACATACCACCTGCAGCCGGAGTCTAACTCTTCAGGGCGCCATACAAAGCATTGCTAAGTCCTTTACCCCTACTGTTCCAGCTCTTTGCGGCCCCTTCCCAGAGAGCTCATTGATTACTAACTGAAGGTATATTCCTTGATTCAGACGTATCGGGGCTACCATTCCCCCATTCCCCACTACGTACCAGTGCGAAGAGCCCTCGGTGAGGATCCGACGAGCTCTTCCAAAAGCAGGCTTCCAAGAGGCCGGCTGCGTGGGGTTTAGGGTTTAGGGTTTAGTGTTTAGGGTTTAGGGTTTAGGGCGGTTCTAATAAGTTTATAGTAGAAGCCAGAAAGTTGGAACATGATTATCCTCGTGCCCTTAAGGTAAAGTATAAGGGATCCTAACACTAATCCTCCTAAAGCCATGTTCCAACTTTCTGGCTTCTACTATAGGGGCCCAAATAATTACCGATACTATTTTTTTCTTTTTTTCTTTTTTTTTTTGGGGGGGGTCCTTATTATCTGTATAGTATAATGGGCCCCAGAACCCTGTTCTAATTACTCAGGCCCCTATATTAATACGCTCCCCTCAACCCTTCAACCCTAAAACCCTAAGCCCTCAAAGCCCCAAACCCTGAAACCCTAAACCCTGAAACCCTAAACCACAAACCCTGAAATCTTAAAGCCTAACCCTAAACCCGTCTATCCGAAATCCTAGACCTTGGAGTTCTGCAAGGGGTCAACAGGGTTCGGAGAGGGTATAGTGAATCCCGGAAAGTTGGAACATTAATTTAGGATGATTCATGCTAGAATTCCCTTTACTTTACTTTATGGGCATGAGGTTACTGATGTTCCAACTTTCTGGCTTCTACCGTAGGGGTTCAGGGGCCCTGAGGTTCTTTAAGCTCTCTGGGTTTCGGGGGTGTTGGGGGCAGATCAAACGGGGTTAGGACTTATAGTGGGGTGGGAGATGGGTGGGGGTCGGGGTGTCGTCTATCTATCTGTGTGTCTGTCCATCTGTCTGTTTGTCTAGAAGCCGAAGTCGCTCCTGGGCAAGAAATGGAGAGGCCTTCCTGTCGGTGCAGCGCAGGGAGGACTGGTTTCGGTGTGCACCAGACAGAACACCGACAACATGATTCGCTGTAGGCATGTGGCACTCGCTATCTCTCTCTGTCTTTCCCTCCCTCCCTCCCTCCCTCCCTCCCTCTCTCTCGTTTCCTTTCTTTTTTTTTCTCTCTCCCTCTCTCTCTCGCTCGCTCTCTCTCGCTCGCTCTCTCTCGCTCGCTCGCTCTCTCCGTGTCTGTTCCTGTTTCGGCCCATTGCCATCTTTGAATGTTGGGCTCCCTGCCTAAACCTGCACAGGATTCATGCGGCAGCCTACCAATTCTGGCCGATCTTTGCCACCTTTGTGACATGAGTGTTGTCATCCTTTGTGAAACCAGGGATACGAGCCACGTAGGGTATCTTTGGTCTCTGCTGTTCTTGACTGGCGGACTCATGTGAGGACATTTGCAAAGCTGCTGTTGCCGGCTTCCTCCGTGACAGGGGCGGGAACATGAACATAACGCTGCTAAGCTAAATCCATGAGCTTTAAGCTTGGTCACAAGGCAAGTAAACCAGCTGATCGGGTTTCAGAAAGACGCGGAATAATTACCAACTGTATTTCCTGGGGTCCATATTAGGTTTGTAGAATGGTACTTATCCCAAAACCCTCTTTTGAGTACTACTAAGGCTTCTATATAGCTCAAAGAAGCATGGGACTTTGCACAAGCTAAGCTGTCCCTTGCCAAGGCCGCCGATCCTCCGAGTAGACCCTGAACCCTAAACTTTACTTGGAGGATCAGGGGACTTAGTAAGTAAGGTTATAAGTAACCTAATCGGGCTTATAAGTAATTATAAGTATAGTTACCTTATTTTTTATCCTAAATACTAACTCCCATGATCCTTGAAGTAAAGCCGCTTCGAACCCCTTGGACCTAACAATTTCAGAGCCTTTATTGATCCTACAGGGAACCCTGAAAGCAACGTTTCGTGTCTTTCTGGGAATCCAAGGAAGGATTGGGCAATCGACGGTTCCCTGTCTCTCCAGAAGGCTGGATGCGTTTAGGCTGTAGGGTCAAGGGCTTTTAGGATTTAGGGTTTAGGGCTTTAGGGTTTAGGGGTTTAGGGTTGTGAGTTGTGCACGCTTGCTTGGGCGAGAAGTGTTAATATTCAGAGACGCCAAAAACACAGTAATTCACATATACCTTACACCATACTAGGGTTCCTGCTCTACTTTGAGGGGTATTCCTTAATCAAAGAGTTTCGTTTTTTGCATTAGGTTGAGGGTTTTGGGGTTTAGGATTTAGGGAGTTGTGGAGTTTCTGGGGAAGGTAGTCTTAGGGAGTTGTGGAGTTTTTTGGGAAGGTACTGGGTGGTTGACCTAACTCGACTCCGCTTACTGAAAGTCGACTCCGCATGCTTTTCGTATCATCCGCACATTGTCTGGGTGTCTTGCTTTTGTTGCTATTCGTTGTTTATTGTGGTGTGCGCAGGCTTTGCGGCATCTCGGTTATGCTAATGACGTGTGTCTCTAGTGGCTGCCTGTGGGGAGGATTTGTTTTGGGAGGGCCATGACATCACACCGGAGGGTATCGTTCACCCTAATATTTTAATCTACGACTGGGTATCGTTCAACCTGATGTAAAACTTGAAACCGGAGAGGGGCCGGATGCTGCAGGCCCAAGCCGTCTTGCATTCTGAGGCATGGGCGTATTGAGACAGAGTGTGAGCAGCAGATTCATGCTCCCTGCAATCATAACCGTTCGCAGCCCCGATGTTCCTGAACAAATTTCCTTTAGTATGACCGATGTTATCAATTCTGTGCCGCTCGGTGTGCGCCAGTGAAACTTCTTGTCCATCGTCATCAAACCAATGGCCATCATCATCAAACTTATGGTTTTCACAGCGCAAACGTTGGGGATTCGTAGGTTCGGAATACAGAGTCGGCTATCACGCGTGTGGTGTGCACTTGCGGCATGCTAGGCTTTCCAAGTTCTTGGGTCGACTTCCGGCGTGGGGTTGACTAGCGGTAAAACCCATGTGCAGGCAGCTGGGGTTGACTTACGGTCGCTGGGGTTGACTTGGGGCGGGCGCCTAGTAGTCCTGCTGAAACTAAACCCGATGTCCTCAACCAGGTAGTCCTGCTGAACCTCGTGCGGCTGCGGGAGCTGCAGATCGAATATTGCCCGCTGCTTCGCTGCCCGGCAGAAATCCCCCGTGAGGGTTTGGGGTTTAGCGAAACCCGTAGTAGAGTAGGCAACCTTGAACCTTTTCGGGGGTACTATAAGGGAACCATACGGGTTCTATAAGGCTTATAAGGGTTCTTAGTAATTAGTAGAGTAGGTTACCTTTAGCCTTTTTGGCGTACCATAATCCCCAAAGGCTTCCCATAGAATCCCTTTCTACTCCCCATGTTCTCCCAAAGGCTAGCCTTTAGTTCCCCAGGATACTCGACAAGTAGAAATCCCAGGGTCTGTTATATGTGTTATAGTTGAAGTATAATAAGGAATCCTAAGGAATGGTCGTGGTAGTTAATCCGTTCCCTGCATTGGACATGCCCGCCAAGGCAAGTCCGAAGACTTGGCGTTGTCCTATGAGGTCATTCTCGCCACAGGCCGCTGTTGGAAGCTCTTCTGTCTGGGCGGTTTAGGGTTTAGGGTGAAAGGGTGTAGCTAGACCCCAAGACCCACCGTTTTCGGGTTCCTTACTATGGTACACTACAAAAGTCCTTAAACGGGTTGGCTATTGGGGTAAGGGTTAAGGGTTCAGGGCCCAATGGAGTCTGCACAGGTCACCTGCTGAAGTGCCAGTGCTACGCGTACCGGGCCATTCACTTGGAGCGGGGTGGCGCGGCAGAGAGATTGACCTTCACGGTTCGCGTTCACTCCCTACCTTAGTCCCAGGGTCCCTTATGATTTTCTGACATGCATGCGTGCTTCAAAAAGATCAGTTCTTGAGGATCCAGGCAGACCGAAAATGCTTCTGATCAAAGGTGGTGCGGAGGAGGTGCGCAGGGAGTGCCGCGGCGGTAGCTCCTTATTCGGCAATGGGAGAACTTTGAGCTTTTTGGCCCCATTGCATACTTAGTCTATCCCTATAGATCCCTTGTACCCTAAACCCTAAACCCTTAAACCCCTACAGATCCCTTTTACCCTAAACCCTAAACCCAAAGGCCATCAACAGTGTAAGCCCCATGAGTGGCGGGCTCCAGACCTGCATTACGGAGAAAGGGCCATTGCACTTTAAAAAAAAATCCTATAGGGGTCTATACTAGGATCCCCTTTAAAGGATCCTTTCCCTAGACCCCGAACCCTAATCTAAACCCCTATAGATCCCTTAAAGGATCCCTCAAAAGAACCCTTAAAGGAACCCTTAAAGGATCCCTAGGATCCCTACCTTAAACCCTGAATTCCGAAACCCTAAACTCGAAACTTACTCCCTACAGATCCCTTAAAGGAAACCCTAAAGGAACCCTTTAACGGATCCCTTAAAGGATCCCTACCTTAAACCCTAAATTTCGAAACCCTAAACCCGAAACTTAATCCCTACAGATCCCTTAAAGGAACCCCTAAAGGAGCCCTTCAAGACCCCATTTAAAGGATCCCGAGAGGCTCCACCGAACCCAGCCGTCTGCTGCTGGGAGGGCGCTCGGCACTCCAAGCGCTGCCCACTCGAAGGCTGGGTCTATCCTCGGACCCCTTCAGGGTTCCTTTAAGGGTTTAGGGTTCAGGTGCTGATGCAAGGCACTTCCAGGTTCACCCGAAGCAGTGTAACGATGACATGGCTTAGCACAGCGAATGGAAAGTCACTCTGTTTTCTCGGAAGCGCAACATGTATGCTGGCTTCTGCCGTTTATGGCATGCTCTCGATAGCTAGGACTGGCCGTGCTTTACACTGACTGTACGTCTTCTAGCTTTCCGACAGACTTGGGCCATCTCGGTCTCATTAACATGCATGCATGGTTCGCAAGGCAGGCTGAGGCATTTCATCACTCCTCCTTGAGCGACCTGTTGAAGGCCGACCACACACTCCATATGACTGCCTGCCGACCTCATCCGCTCTGTTCACGGAGTGAGCGTCCACCATTGTCCCGACAGCACTGGCAGAATCGCAAGGGCCTCGGCCTCGCGTTTCGTAATCCTCAGCATCTTTCATGTGCATGAAAAGTATCACCATGCGGCTCACATACACGGGGCCAAGTGTGTGGCATAATGTGCAGACAATGGTGGTCGCTTCCCCCACCGTGGGAGAAAGGAGGCCCGCGTCGAACTCCAGCGGCTCGGCCGGGATTCCTCAGGAAATGGTTCAGGCTGAAGTTGCACGACAGCTGGATAGCGCAATGAGCGATGTGATGAATTGGTTAGAAGCTGAAAGGGCCTAGGCCTAGACAGAACAAGCGGCTCAGGAGGCCAAACAGCTGCGAGAACAACTGGAGCTGCATGAGATGAGGGCTCACTCGGGGCTTGACGCCTCCATTGGGCCCGCTCCAGGGATTCTACCGCTTGCTGCAAGGGATCATGGAGCTTCTACCGGAGTCCCTGCGAATCATCCTCTACCTCCCGTGCTGGATTCTTCAGCTACTACCTTGCAAGGTCGTCAATGTCTTAGTGACTCTGAACCTAGAAGAGAAAACGTCTCAGCGGCAGGAGATCCTAGCCTACTTCGAGGTGATCGAGCTTATGCAGCTACGAGTGATTTGGTTGCTGGAGGTCCTAGCCTACCTCGGGGTAATCGGGCTTATGCAGATATGAGTGAGTGAGTGAGTTGCCGGAGGTCCTAGCCTGCTTCGAGGTGATCGGGCGTGTGCAGCTGCAGCGGGTGTAGAACCCAATATATTTGATCCTGGAGCTTCTACCGGGGTTCCGGCGAATCATCCTCTACCTGGTCGTTTTGAAGAATAGTCACAGGTCTCGTACTAGGTCTCAGTCACCAAGCGGTCCTCGGGCCTTCTCCAGGGTCTGTTTGGGTTGGGCACAGCTGGTCGTGAGGATGGGCATCAGTATGATCAAGCAGTGACTAGAGGATCTAGAATGTCTCCCCCAACATACACACCACCTCCACTTCAACCTCCTTTACTCTGACAGCTCACTTGCTTCCCAGGGGAGCCGGAGCTTTACTGGGGTGGCATTGAGCTGGAAGGGCTCACCGGTTTCATGGAGGGCGGCGAAGCAGCCGTTCACATGCTTGAGCACGGCGGAATGTGCGTTGGTGGCCTCGATTGAAGCCTTGACCATGGCCAAGTCGTTGGAGGCAATTGTTCACCAACTGGATCCTGTGCCTAGGTCTATTATTCTTGGAGTAGACAACCAGGCGACGATCGCGATCGCCCAGCCGTCAACTACGGCGTCCTGGCGCACAAGGCACCTTCGAGTGAGAGCTTCCTACGTCCACGAGCAGGTGGAGCCGAAGCAAGTCCAGGTGCGCTACATTCCAGGCAAGGACCAATGGGCGGACTTGCTCACCAAACGCTTCCAAGTCAAAGGTTATTCGAGCTTACTGGACTATGGGGATTTGCTGACCGGGTTCATGAAGCGTCGAAGAAGGCTGCGGTGAAGGCGATGTTGATGTGTATGGTGGTTCAGACCACCCGAGCGCAAGAGGTACTTCTCTTGAGCTCTACGTGATGATCCTGGTTTGGGCATAGCCGTCGTCGGGCTTTGGGAGTTTTTGTGGCTCTGTGTTGATCGGTGCTGCACTAGACCTGAAGAGACGAGACGGGCTTGAAAAATGAGGTGATTGCGAGAAGTGGTGCAGCGGGAGTTGAAGAACCAGATCAATTATGTCGCTACTTCGTCTACGGGAACTATGCCGGCCCCGCCTACTACACCTTCAAGGTCAGCGAGGGGCTCCACTTCTATGTCATCTTCCCCGGCCGCTTCTTCGGTGCTAGGTCCTCCAATGCCCCCACGGTCGCGTGTGGCGGATGCAGCCACTCAGATGGTGATCAACGACGAATATGTGCCTATACTTGAGTATCTGGATCGTGATGTTCCCGCTCAACCCTCTTCCGAATATAATCTCCCGACCTGGTAAACCATGAGCCCGGTCGAGCTCCGCCCTCTCGAGACGTCAGTGGTGACTGGCCTGGCAAAGGCGAAGGATGGAAGGTAGGAAATATTGGAAGAAAAAACCACCACGAGCAATTGCTAGTGCAGGCACAGCAGTCTGATCTGCCTGTGACACTGTTCCATCACCAGGAATCTGACGTGTCACATCTTGTGCAGCCATCACATCGTTCACAACACTGCAAGGTCCAGCCGGTTCCAGACTACAATCCTCCGAGACTCGTTCCACTACAGATTCAGTTGGAACCCCATTAGGCATGGCCGTCGTAGGTGCCGGAAGTGAAGCATCTCCTTCCGAACGCAGCGGTTGTTAGCACTGCCCCATAGTTCGGAGCAGCATCTTCACCAGGTAACGTTGGGTTCATACCCTGCTGATGCAAGGCAAATCCAGGTTCACTCGAAGCAGCGTGTAACGACGACATGGCTTAGCACAGTGAATTGAAAGTCACTCTGTTTTCTCGGAAGCGCAACATGTATGCTGGCTTCTGCCGTTCATGGCATGCGTGCTTTACACTGACTGTACGTCTTCTAGCTTTCCGACAGACTTGGACCATCTCGGTCTCATTAATTCATTAACATGCATGCATGGTTAGCAAGGCAGGCTGAGGCATTTCATCATCAGGGTTTAGGGATTCTGTTAAGGATTCCTTAAAGGGTTTGGGATTTAGGGTTTAGGGGTTTTTCAAGGGTTCCTTTAAGGGGGCCTCTAAGGGTTCTTTTAAGGGTTCCTTTAAGGGCTCCTTTGAGGGATCTTAACCATACTTTTGGCTCTCTGAAAAAGCGACCTTATTGAGAGGGTCTACATTCCCAAGGGTCCCCCTAATCCGAACTCTTGATTTTGGCTCTTCTTAGGGAGCGTTAAGTTTAAGCTTGCATAAGGGTTCCATAGTGTTTGTATAAGGGTTCAAAAACGTTCCATACAGGCTTCAGAACTTAACTTTCCCAAAGTGCTGGTTCCTTTGTAGGGTCCCTAGTAGATATGAGGGTTCCTGTGACTTGGGTCTATTCAGGGTTCGATAAGGGTTTAGGATGAAGGAGCTTTTTGGAAGTTACCATGATAAGGATCTACATGGCTTCGATATTCTGGTAACTTACATATTCCCCTAAACCCTAAACCCTATATCCAAAACCCTAAACCAAGTCCCTAACAAGAGCCCGGAAGGCAGAGGACCGCTGTGGAGGCCCTGCTCATCTGGATGGCTCGCTCCAGGACTGGCGTGGTAGATCACCACGGAGACTTCAACGATGGTGCGGAGGAGGCGTCAGAAGCTCTCCTGGACACGAATCTGGGCTCTTGTTAAGAAGTTGGCTTTACGTTACCAGAATGGGGATCGATCGTAAACAGTATGGTTTCTTTGTTATGGTAGCTCCAACCAATACCCTTAGCAAGACCCAAGGAATGACGCGCAGAAACCACGTCAGGAGACCCAAGCTGGCGAGCCCCGAAGCGAAACCCCGAAGGCTTGTGGGCAGCCTTCTGAAGCCGGTGGGGGCCCAAAGCCAGGGCCCGTGGGCTGGCTACGTAACTCGGTTCTTGTTAAGGGATTTAGGGGTGCAGAATTGCTGAAGCCCGTCTGGAGATTTCCAGGTGAGGGCCGAGGGAGGGTTTAATTGTTTAGGGTTTGGGGGTTTAGGGTTTAGGGTTTAGGCTTTAGGGTTTTTGCTAAAAGGTTTACTTCAAGTTACCATAATTAAGAAACCATATTATTTACAATAGATCCCTATTATGGTAAAACTTGAACCTTAAACCCTATATCCTTAAAGGAACCCTTATAGATCCCTTAAAGGATCCCCTATAGATCTCAAGCATGGTAGCTTATATTTTTTCCTTACCAAAAACCAGGTAAGCTGCCGAAAGGAGAGGAGAATCCCGAGCCTCCCGTGAAACGCCGTCGCAGATGAGCTGAGCTTCGATGACCAAGGCAGAGGAGCTCAGAAACTGAGTTCTTGTTAAAGAGTTTTATTTAAGTTACCTTTTTAGGGGTCTATAGTAAATAATTCGGTTTCCTTATTATGGTATCTTGAACTAAAGTCCTTAACGAGAACCCAGGAAACGGCTCGGAGGTCCGCGAACTCCATGCGCTCCGAAACTTCGGGGACTCCTGACATGACCCAAGACCCCTGGAGTTAACTGCGGCACTGAGAAGAAGCACTGCAGCCGCAGCCGACCCTGCTATCAGAAACTGACTGGAACAGTGTGGGGTGTTTGGCCCCAGACGGAAGAGCACGACGATCCGTCACCGAGTAGTGGAAGATGATCGCTGTTGTCATTGGGGCGCCCGGCTGTGGAATGCTGAATCAATCTGGACCACTCTTCTGATTGCGTGGTAACTTTGCATGGTAGAGGCGAGGGACATATTAGGGTAGTTCTCTAAGTTAGGGGTCCCCAAATAGCAGGGGCACCGTTATACAAAGGACCGTTAAACGGACCCTGATTTAGAGAACTACCCATCTGAGAATCAGAGAGTGTATTCTCCTGGGCTCACGGCTGAAACGGCAGTGCACGCCCACTTCCTAGCGCACACGTTCCGCCGCGTCCCCGAAGTTGTCCTCAACTCTTTGCAACTTCCGCAAGTGAATGATACAGAAGTGTCCTTGTATAGACTTATCTACGGCCCGGTTGTCTTGTCTAAATTAAGGTCCGCTTTTAGGGGTATACAAGACTCGATTTGGGTAGCTCTCTAAATTAGGATCCCGTTTGGGGCCCTTTTTATAAGGGTGTCGCACTATATAGAGAACTACCGATGTTCCCAACCGCAACCTATCCATGGCCCCATGCCCTCGGTGCCTAAACTCTTAGGGCCAATATCGACGTTGATGTTTAGAGTGCCTGATTCATGCTTATTCACTTGAAGCATTCAGGCGAACCCCTAAGCCCTAAACGGCCTTAAATCGTAAACCCTTAAACCCTATGCCCTAGACCCTTAGCTCCTGTCCTCTGCCAGATGCAGGTTCCTATGCTCTGTCGCGTGTGCGCAACTCGCTCTCTCAAGTGCTCGCAGGACGCTCTAGATCTAAGCCCCGGACTGTTAGCAGCTCATTCGAGCTATAGTTTCAAAAAAGTAACAGTAGCCAATAGTCAGTACTAGTAGTGGTAGTATAAATCTATATCTATATCTGTTTGTACATGCATGCATGTAGCCGTTACACAGTTTGAACAGTATCATGTCACCAAGTTACCGAAGTTCTTCCGGCAGCCTGGGCAGTGGCGAGCAGCGTGGTCCCAGTGCCATGGCGCGATACGAGAGCTTCGTGTACAAGCCCAACTTCCTAGCAACTCGGCTCGACTCAAAAACCCCTGAACCCCGAAAGCCCAAGACCGTTTAGGGTTTGAGACTTAGGCTTTAGGGTTTAAGGTTCGGTATTCAGGGGTTCTGGAAATCGCTAAAATCCCGATTCCTGGAGCTCACCAGATCCCAAACCCGCTCTGCACACATACCCCAAAACATCAAAATCCCTTGCACCAAATGCCCTCCTTGGAGGCTCAGGGGGCTTAGTAAGTAAGGCTATAAGTGCCTTAATTGGGGCTATCAGTACTGTAGTTGTAAGTCTAGCTATTTGCAACAGTTACCAAGTCCCATGATCCTCCAAGTAGCACTCCTTGACCATGTGAGCTCCTAAACCTATAAAACAGCAAAGCCCTACAGCTGCCCAAGAACCGGCAAGTTGCCCCAAGCCCAAGCCCCTCAAAGCACCCACAAGGTGAACACATTAAGCAAGCACTAACACAGCACCAGCAAAACCCACAAAGCCGCAGTTCTGCTCAGAGAGTGTTAATGGACGTAAATGCCAAGCATCTACCTTGAACTCCTAAACGCTAAACCTTAAACCCCCGAAACCGCCGAAATGTTGAACGCTCCCAAAGTCCTGAAGCCCATTAACCCGAACCTTAAACCCTAAACTCCAAAACCCCAAAGCTCTACAGCCCCACTTGGAAGGGCAGGGGTCTTAGTAAGTAGGTTATAAGTAGAGTTGTAAGTACCCTAAATGGAGTTATCCCAATTATATCCCTACTTCTGAACGACTTACTAAGTCCCCTACCCTCTAGATCCCTTTGAGGAAGCCTATAGATCCCTTTAAGGAGCCTTTTAGGAACCCTTACTAAGTCCCCTGGCGGCCCTCCAAGTAGAGCACTCAAAGCCTAGACCCTTAAATCCTATGATAGATCACTTTAAGGAACCCTTATACAGTAGATGCCAGAAAGTTGGAACATCATTATCCTCATGATAAGGGATCCTAGCACTAATCCTCCTAAAGCTATGTTCCAACTTTCTGGCTTCTACTATAGGATCCCTAAACCCTAAACCCTTTTTAAGGAGCCCTTAAATGAACTCCTTGTCAACCATGGAACCCACTGAGGCCCCCAGGCAGGGACCAGGCGCCTTTTCGAGCACCTACAGAAGTCTGGGCCTAACCTGGGTTCAGGGTTTAGGAGTTGGGTTCAAGGTTTAGGAGTTTTGGGTCAGGGTTCAGGGTTTAGGGTTTGGTGGGTTTAGTGGGTTTAGGAGTTAGGGTCAGAGTTCAGGGTTTAGGAGTTTAGGGTCAGGGTTCAGGGTTTAGGGGTTTTTAGGGGTTTAGTGGGTTTAGTGGGTTGAGGGTTCAGGGTTTAGGGTCAGGGTTCAGGGTGCGAGCTTACGGTTTAGGGATTTCTTGGCAGTAGGAGTCTCGTCTTTCTTGGGGGTGGGGTGGGGGCCCTTCTATTTATTCAGCATCCTGTAATTGCACGCTTTTGGTTTTGGGGTTTAGGGTTTAGAGCTCTGGTTTGCCAATACTCGACAAGGATGGAATCGGACCAGGACAAGATTGCCGTGTCTGTGCAAGTTTCCATGCCAACGGCATCTATCTATCCATCGTTCCTTCGCTTCCATTCCTTTCCACTCCATGTCATACCATTTATCCATGCGTCCATCCATCCGTTCATCCATCGATCCGTCGTCCATCCGTCCATCCGTTCATCCGTCCATCCGTCCATCCGTCCATCCGTCCATCCGTCCATCTATCCATCCATCTATCCATCTATCCATCCATCCATGCAGGCAACATGCGCACAGACATGCATACAGACTAATACATGCAGGCAAACAAGATGCTGTGAGTCTAATAAGGGGTCGGAACAAACAATAGTATCCATTGAAGCCACTACATATCTAAAAGACTAAAAGCATAATATACCCCAAGACTGAGGGCCCTCTGAACTCTACACCCCTAAACTGCTTTTAACCCCAGACCCTTGTACCCTAAATCCCTAAACCCTAACCCCCAAACCCTTATACCCCTAAACCCTTGTACGCTAAATCCCTAAACCCTAACCCCCAAACCCTTATATCCCTAAACCCTAAACCCCTAAACCCCTAAACCCCGAATTCCCTAACCCCTAAACCCCTAACCTTAAGGACGAAAAGACCCTTAAAAGAAATGGCCCTATACCCTTATACTATAAATCCCTATATGGTCTATGAACCTTAAACCCTTTTAGGGTTCATTTCGTCCTTAAGGAAACTAATCCTCATATCCCTAAACCCTAAACCCTAATTCCCTAACCCCTAAACCCCTAAACTAATCCTCCGAGGCCACTACGCCGAGCCCTTCCGACCGAAGGGAAGTGGTCCCGAGCGAAGCCTCTCCAGGCTCGGCCTAGGAATCGTTTCCAGCGCGGCTCTCGGCGAATTTTGGGGGTTTACTTGGAGGATCATGGGACTTAGTAAGTAAGGTTATAAGTCCCCTAATTGGGGTTATAAGTAATTATAAGTATAGTTACCGTATTTATAACCCTAGTTACTAAGTAGGGTTTAGGTAGGGGTCTAGGTTTAAGGTTTAGGAGTTAAGGGGTTTAGAGTTTAGGGTTCTGCCCGCAAGGAGGTTGTGGACTTTCGGGGTTATGGTTTTGGGGGCTGGGGTTTAGGTTCTGGGTTTAGGGTTTAGGTTTAGGGTTTAGGGTTTATGGTTTTGGGGGCTGGGGTTTAGGTTCTAGGATTTTTGGTTTGGATTCGTAAGGGGTCCCTGAACCCTTCACGAAACTTGGGGCAGCAGCATCTTGAATATCGGGATATGGAAACCCTTCTAGAATCCCGATCAGAAAGCAGAGAAAAAGTACTGTAGCGGAGCAGGGGACATAGCAAGTAAGGATTGCAGCACCTTTATTGGGGTCGTAAGATGTTATAGGTATAGTTACCTTAATTTATTTATAAGTCTGGTTGGTGAATCCCATGATCCTTTAGGTACCATGGATTGATTATTCTCAGATTCTAGCTTGCCTTGTACTGAGTGTGATCCGAGGATGCAGCGAAGTTGTTGAGACTATTTCCACGGCATATCTAGGCTCTTGCAAAGGAGTTCAACTTGAATATCTCTAATCGAGGAATACAACGTAAATCATACTACACCCCTTACAGTTTAAGGTATCTTCCTCAATTAAGGACCCTGTAGAACCCGTGTTGAAACCCTTCAACCCTATTAGAAACCCTGCCGTTTCTGGTTTATTCCTTAGTTGGGGTATTAAGTTTGGAAGGACACGAATGATCCGAGGTCCTTCGCCCTTTGATAAGCAAGCGCCGTCGCCCTGCTTCGATCTTAGTTTTGGCCTTTGGGGTGTGTTCTGGAAAAGGATTTCATGTTTTCAGGAATTCAACATAAGGGCGTGAGTCTTCCTAAAATCCCTAAACCCAGCCATCGGATTTGAAGACTCGTTGTCATGCGTGGGCCTGCTATTCAAGAAGTTTCCGTACAGGATTGTACCAATCAATGTTTTGACACTACACACCCAAGAGGTTATTCACAGCCGTATGGTTGTTTTGTTTGCTGTTTTGCGACGCAGCAGCAGTAGCATGGAGTTGCAGTGCGACGACGTTCGGCAAGAGACCCATGCCTTCAACCCTTTAGAAACTAAACCCGGTAACCCTGAAACCCCCAAACCACCCGCAGGCAGGCCCAAAACCCTGCAATCCTGGAGCCCTAGGGTGCCCTGGATGCTGAGTTACAAAGCGGGTGTTCCCTCGCCAAGACTGGGGGAGCAAGCTGGCGACTTGCTGGCAGTGATGGGTTTTGCTAGGAGGGTTCCCGAAATAGGGTTTTGGGTTTAGATCAATTGTAGCTCCTTTTGGTTTGAACCAAGTTTACATTTAGGATCACATAAAGTAACCCACAAAAACAGGGTTATAGACCCTTAATCGGATGCTTGTACAACTGGCTCAAGTGCTGAACCCGTTTAGGCTGCTTTGGCATCACTGTCTCTTTTCTAGACCCTAAGCCCTACACCCTCTGAACTTGAGACCCTAAACTTCAACCCCTAAACTTGGAAACCTATATCCTTAACCCTTAACACCCTAAACCCCAAAGTATATTCCGTAATTCCCTTATGGAACCCTTTATGGATCCCTTAAAGGAACCCTCGGTATTCGCTTAATTCAGGGCTTTTGGAGTCTTTGGGAAGGACGCCCCGGCGTCGCAGCTCAACGGATCATCTCTGGAAGATCTGGTGGCTGCAGGCCGTTGTTTTGGGTTTCAGGGCTTTAAGGTTTAGGGTTTAGGGTTTAGGGGTTTATAGGGTTTTCGGCTTATAGGGTTTAGGGTTAAGGGTTTAGGGTCCAGGGCTCTGGGCTTAGGATTTGAATGTGGGTTCAGGGTTTTGTAGGGTCTAGGGTTAAGGCTGCAGTGAGAAAAATCGAGAGTTGAGTTCAGTGCCTGGTGGCAGTGGTATGTCGTTTCCGAGATGCTTGGAGGATCTGTGGACTTAGCAACAACCCTCAGCCATAGTAAGTATACGTGCCTCAGGTTGAATCCTACTTACTAAGTGCCAGTTCCTTTTGAAAGTTTGTATGATGCTCTAAACCCTAAACCCTAAACCCTAAACCCTAAACCGGATGCTACTACCGAGAAGGCAACGAGAGCTCTAAGCTGGAGTCGGCAGAGTTTGTATTCGTTGCTGCCCAGATCTTCCAAAGTCCATTCATTCAGGGTGCAAGCATTGAATCATGTTAAGGATCCCGACTACTGTCATTTAACCCCTTAAGTAAGGAATATAAACCCTAAATCAGGTTGAGGATCCCCCACTATAACTTGAGGTATATTCCTGAATCAAGGGATATTGGAAGATCTGGGTACCCAAGACGCTGGCAGGACGAATCTCCATCGAGGAGTACCGTGCGAGAGTGCTTTCGGAAATGCAGGTCCCAAAGGGAGCTGCTGCCGACGAGAAAAGATGAATTCATTTAGAAGTTCTGCCTGGCCGGCAGGGGTGGTCACTGCCGTGCCCATAATTTGAGCGATTTGGGATTTAGGGCACAGTATTATGCGGGTCAGAATCCTTAGTATTACTCTTCCCTTATCGTCCTCATTTGAATTAGACCCAACCCGATTCTAATCGTTGATAAGGCCCCTATGTTAGGTGGTGTGCAGTCCCCAGAATCTCAAACTCGCTCTGTAGTTCGCGCTGCCAAGGCCATGCCACGTTTCGAACCCCCAGTTTGCCAGAAGTTCCTTCTATAATAGAGTCTTCAATAAATGGAATAGGATTTAGGGGCAAAGAATATTTTTATTGTAATCTAAAAAGGAACCCTACAGTAAGTAATAGTATTACTCAGTACTCGGGCTTCTGTAGTAAACGCCAGATGTCCTAAACCCTAAACCCGACGCCCTAAACCGTAAACCCAGATGTTACTTGTAGGGGCAGGGGACTTAGTAAATCGTTTATAAGTAGGGTCATTTTTGGGGTAACTCCATTTAGGGTACTTATAGATCTACTTATAACCTACTCACTAAGTCCCCTGATCCTCCAAGTAGACCCTAAACCCTAAACCCTATAGATCCCTTTAAGGAACCCTATAGATCCCTTTAAGGATCCTCCAAGTAGGAGGCCTTGACTTGATTGTTCCAGACCCATGGGCTCGCAGAAGCAATGCAGCTCCGGACGTCACCACTTGCAGGATCAGAGGACTTAGTAAGTAGGGTTTCTATAAGGGCTCCTATAATTCTAAAGGGCTTCTATAAGGAGGATCAGGGAACTTAGTAAGGGTTATAAGTGCCCTAATTAGGGTTATAAGCAGTTATACGTATAGCTACCTCATTTATAAGCCTAGTTACTAAGTCCCCTGATCCTCCAAGCAAAGATTGCGCACAAAGTTGTTGCGCGGTAGGTAACAGATAGCACCTTCACTGCCAGCCTGATGCACTTCCGCGTTGAAAAGGGGAAAACTTTCAAGAAAGAGTGCCTAAACCCTAAACCCTAAACCCTAAACCCCTAAACCCTAATGAAACTTTCAAGGTTCAATCGAGCCATGGGTCCCAGGTCCCAAGTGAACCCGAAAAGCCCCAAAAAAGGTTCCTTAGTAATTAGGATAGGGTTTTGGGGCCCATTATACTACAATTATAATAAGGAGCCCCCACAATACTGTAGGTTATTATCCAGGCCCCTATAGTACACCCAGAGAGCCCAATACCCCTTAATTAAGGAATATAGCTTAAATCATAATATGAAGCCCTATATAATTTAAGCCATATTCCTTAATTAAGGGATATTGGGCTCCCTGGGCCCCTATATAGCGAAGCCCAGAAAGTTGAAACATGGTTTAAGGATGATTAGTGCTGGGATTCCCTATACTTTACCTTAAGGGCATGAGGAGAATGATGTTCCAACTTTCTTGATTCTACTATAGTACACCCGAAACCCACCGGACCTCGTTGTGCAGCGGCTCGTGAATTCGCCGTGCTGGGCTCGCAGTTTTGCTTGATGTCAAGGGGCTGACATGGCTTTGTATCCCTACACGTGCTTCAAATTGGGGATTTGCTGAAAGGTAAGGGAACGGCATTTAGCTGCACTTTTACGAAGGACCCTTCTGTTTCGGGCCGGGGGGTGGTCCCCTAGTTAGTGAAACGCCCACACGAAGAGTTCTTATTTCCTGGCACTGGGCTTTGGAGTACCACACTTTAATACTTTTTCTTAAAGGAACCATTATGAAATAAAAGTTTATACTCTTTTCTCCCTGGTTACTTAAAAGCCCAGTAGTGGAATGTAGTGTTTCTATATTAGGAACTACTATTATGATTTGGGGAAGTATTCCCCATAACAGTACCTAAAAGCCCAGTTTCCGGAAATGGCCATGATGCTGCCATGCTACGGATGGTCTGCGGGCAGCGCACCCCTGGTCCGGAGCTCAGGGCCCAGGCAAAACCGGTGATTGTCAGCCCAACCGGGGTAGGGGGGGGNGTAGGGCCTCAATTAAGGAATATACCTTAAATCATAGTATTAAGGCCTCTATAAATTAAGGTATATTCCTTAATTAAGGGGTATTGGGTTCTCTGGGAGCATGCGTGGAGATCTGGTTGGGGGTCTGACCTGCGAAACCGCTGCCATATGATGGCTTCATCACATGGGGTTAGCATAATGTCAGCAAGACTCGCCGGAGACTTTCCTACACCCCAACCCCCCTCCCAAAGTGCCAGCCGACGACAAGCAGCCCTGCAATACTCGTAGAATCGTAGGATCTCTCGAGAGACCCGCCATCCTCATCGAGGTGACTGTCAATATCATGGTCCTTTTCGGGAACCCTATATAATATATAATACTCTGAGTACGGCACCCTGCAGTTTGGAACCCAAAATAAAAAGGACCCCAAACCCTAAACCCCCAAAAGGGGCCCTACCTAGTTTTGACAACCACGCAATCAAGAGCCATGGTCAAAGACATCTTCGGCAGAGATCGCTTCCACTGCACAGAGCCTGGCTGTTCCTGCCGCGGCCTTACTTTGTTCCTTTCAGGGTCCTATAAGGATTACTTTAAGGGTTGGGTTCCTTTAAGGTTCCCTGAAGGGCTACTTTAAGGATTCCTTTATGGGCGCCTCGTTGTGATTCCGTTAAGGCCTTTAAGGGTTACCTCAAAGGGTTCTTCGAAGCCAGTGGTCTCCCCTACTTGGAGGGGCAGGGGACTTAGTAAGTAGGTTATAAGTAGAGTTATAAGTACCCTAAATGGAGTTACCCCAATTAAAACCCTACTTATAACCTCACTTACTAAGTCCCCTGCCCCTCCAAGTAGACCCTAAACCCTGTAAGAGATAAGCTTCAAGCGGTTGGTCAGGGTTTAGGGGTTTAGGGTTAAGGAGTTTAGGAGTTTAGGGTTTAGGATTTAGGGTTGAGTTTCTATACCTAGGGTTCATGATAAGGGTGTTAAGGTGTTCTGCATCCTCAACAAACATGGGGTTCAGGACTTTTCAAGCATAAGAAAGAAACCCCAAACCCCCCCAGACCCCAATCCTACTTGGAGGGGCAGGGGACTTAGTAAGTAGGTTATAAGTAGAGTTATAAGTACCCTAAATGGAGTTACCCCAATTAAACAATTAAAACCCTACTTATAACCTCACTTACTAAGTCCCCTGCCCCTCCAAGTAGACCCTCAACCCTAAGCCTAAACCCTATAGATCCCTTAAAGGAGCCCTTAAAGGAACCCTAAACCCAATACTTTAAACCCCAAACCCTGAAGAACCCCAACCCTAAACCATCCTAAGCCCTAAAGGTCCAGGCTTGAGGCTGTGGGATAGCAGTGCGCTTTGAGGAATATACCTTAAACTATAGAGGCCTTAATATTAGGATGTAAGGTATATTCCCTAGTTAAGGGGTATTGGGATCTCTGGGTATTGGGGCTTAGGGATCTCGGCGTCCGTCGCCTTCTGCACACGTCATTTCAAGGAATGCTTCCCCAACTCCTAGCATCCCGCAGCCCTGAACCCTAAGCTATATACCGCCACTCTGCGCCAAGGGAAGCTCCCAAACCCTACTTAAAGGATCATTGGACTTAGCAACTGGAGTTCTAAATACGGTAACTTTGCTTATAAAACTTCATTCCCGAATTCAGATACCTTACTAAGTCCCCTGATCCTCCTCATAGAAGCCCTTTAGAATTTTGGAATTATAGGAGCCCTGATAGTAAACCCTACTTACTAAGTCCCCTGATCCTCCAAGTAGACCCTAAACCCGAAACCCTAAAACCCCAATCCCTCAATCAGAATGGTAGTCTGGAGGCGTTACGGCTAAAAGACACGCGGGTTCAAAAAAAAACTTAAACCCTCTTTGAGCCTTTGCAGATCCACTTTAAAGGAACCCCCAAACAGGAACCCCAAGCCCTCCAAGTGTTTAAAGCCCCTAAAGCCCAACTTACTTGGAGGGCCAGGGGATTTAGTAAGTGAGGTTATAAGTAGGGTTTTAATTGGGGTAACTCCATTTAGGGTACTTATAACTCTACTTATAACCTACTTACTAAGTCCTCTGGCCCTCCAAGTAGCTCATAATTACTTAAAGCCCCAATTCAGATACTTATAACCTTAGTTACTAAGTCCCCTAATCCGTCTTATAGAAGCCCCAACCGACACTTATAGAAACCCTTATCGAAACCATACGTACTAAGTCCCCTGATCCTCCAAGTAGACCCTTAGCCGTAAAACCTCAAACCCTTCTTAAGCCGCTATAGATCCGTCTAGACCCCTAATAGTGGCCCTGATAGGATCCCCTTTAAAGGAACCCTACACCCTAAACCTAAACCGTGCCCTAAACCCTAAACCCTGCCCTAAACCCTAAACCCTAAACCCTAAACTGTGCCCTAAACCCTAAACCGTGAACCCCCACAAGGAATCCGAAGCCCTCCACCTCACCTTTGGTTAGTAGGGAATGGAGGAATGGGGTACAATTATGACTACTACTACTACCATTCTTCCTATAGATCCCTTTTAATGAACCCTATAGACCCCTTTAAAGGAACCCTAAATATCCCCTAAACCCTAAATCCTAAACCTTAAAACCCTAAACCCTAAACCCTAAACCTTAAACCCTAAACCCTAAACCCTAAACCCCAAACCCTCAAGGAATAAATAAAAACCCTACTAACCAAAGCCCAGGTATCGACTTCCTGAGCGCCTCCTGGGCTCCGGAGTTCTTCAGGGTTTGGGCTTTAAAGTTTAGGGTTCCTTTAAGGGTTTTAAGGGATCTATAGGGGTTCAGGGGTTCAAAGTAACAGATATATATATATATATAATAAATATATATATATGTGTTTATAAATATATATATGATACGAAAGTTTAAAGTATAGGGTTTCGGGTTCCTTTAGGGGATCTACAAGGGCTCCTTCAAGGGATCTATAAGGGTTCAGGGGCTTAGGGGTTTACGGTATAGGGTTTAGGGTATCGGGTCTAGGCTTTTAATTATGTAGGTTTTAGGGCTTTAGGGTTCAGGGTTTAGGGCGTAGGGTTTGAAGTTTAGGGTTTTGGGTTTGGGGCTTGTGAGGGATGCCCAAGCTCTGCTTGGAAATCGGAAACGGAGATCCAGCCAACAAGTCGCAGATCTTGGGCTCTATACGCGGCTTCTTAAAGGGATCTATATGGGACCTCAGGGTTTCGGGTTTAAAATTTAGGGTCTCGGGTAGAAGGGCCACCACAAAGGGTGATTCCAGAATTCCTTAATTCTGAGATCCTCATGCTTATCCCCTTTGTTTTTAGCAAAGACCCAGAAAGCCCAATACCCTCTTAATGAAGCAAACATGTCTTGTATGCTTTGGACCATTGTCACAATGTGAAGCCCCACATAATTTACAGCATACTGCTTAATTAAAATCCATGTTAAAACCCTATAGCAGCCTTGTAACTGCGAAGAAACCTATATGCCTGGATTTAGGGGACCTTTGGGCGCTCTCTGGGGCTTGTAGGACACTTGAAGCGAACCCTCAAGCCCTAAACCATAAGCCCTTATATAAACCCTTACAGGAACCCCTGTAGGTCACCCTTCATGAACCCTAAAACCGTAAAGCCCAACACCCCCAAACCCCTATATGAACTTTTTTATAACTCTTATAAGAGCCCTTGTATAAACTATAAACCCTTATGGGAGCCCTTCTAAAAACCTCATACAAACTTTACACCCCTAGATAAACTATAAACCCTTATGGGAACCCTTATAAGAACCCCAGGAAGCGCAGCGGGATGTCGCCAAAGCCGAGGAAGATGGGCTCCTCGGTGATTCTGCAGTTCGATGCTCTACCCGAACCTCACAAAAACCTATGTTGTTAGGATTCACGGTTTAGGGTTTAGGGATGAAAGTATGGTTTCCGTACGTAAGTCCTAGAGGCCGTAAGCCCTGAACCCTGAAGATCAAACTCTCAACACCAAACCTTAGTAGAACCCTTATAGATAGAGATCCCTGTAAATGAACCTTTATAGATCCCTTAAAGGAGCCCTTATAGATCCCTTAAAGGAGCCCTTATAGATCCCTTGAAGGAACCCTTAGAGCCCGAAAGCCCAAGCCCCAAAGACGCAAAGACCCTGCGACCCTCAGAGCCCTAACCCAAGGATCGACATGGAGGAGATGGAGTCGAAGTTTCTTTGGTGTGGTTTCAGACTTAGAGAACTTATAGGGTGCAGGGTTTGAAGGCGTGGTTTCAGATTTTCAGGAAATTTGTGGGTGTAGGGGTTAAAGGTCTGCGGTTCGTTTTTGTGGTGTTATTCCTTGAATGTGTCTGGGTTCCGGATCCTCAACCCCCTCCCCATGGGAAAAGATGATGTACCAGCCTTGGCACGTCGCCTCCCGCCCTTCTAACCTCTCAGTCTTGCCGAGCCGCGTTACTCCACGGGGTCGAGGGGGTTACCTGTGCTTTTGCTTGTTCAGCCCACGAGAGGGTGGCGTGTGGCATTTTTTTGAGCGGAAGGCGCGTTTTCAGTGCGAATTCCAGCCGGAGGCCACTGCGGTGCTCGAAATCATCCAGTATTCGTTTCTGGTGTCCGGTAGCTGCTTTCAATTCAAGGCTATATTGTACCAAGAGAGTGGTAGCGAAGGACGGGCTTCGCCAACCCTGGCACGGAAAGAACTTATTACAAATATAGAAGGGTACAAAATAGTACAAATTATGTAAGAATCAGTGCTGCCATCCCTGAAAGACTCAGTGCTAGGTGAAACCTGGGTCCCTAGGACTCTGAAGCCGCGAAACTCCATCTCCGGGTTTGGGGACTTAAAACCTACTTGGAGGGGCACGGGACTTAGTAAGTAGGTTATAAGTAGAGTTATAAGTACCCCAAATGGAGTTACCCCAATTATAACCCTACTTACGACCTTACTTACTAAGTCCCCCGCCCCTCCAAGTAAAGCCCTCAAGCCCCAAATTCTAACGCTCGCAGGCGCTAAAGCCCTAAGGTCCTAAAGCGGACTATACTTCGTTAAACTTAAGTAGGCCTTACTAAGTCCTTATTGGAGGTATTAAGGCCCCCTACCCCCTAAAATTCGCTATGAATCAATAGAGAGAGCCTCAGGTATCACTCGATGACGTGCCAGGCAAAGTCGATGTACCAGCGTCCCGGTCGGACCTTTTTTGGGGTTTTGGGGGTTGCTGCAGGATTTAGGATCGGGGTTCAGGATTTTGAGTTTAGTAGGGTAGGGTTTTTTTAAAGGATCTATGTCATAGTGAGGGTTCCTTTAAGGGTTCTTTCAAGGGTTCTATAAGGGTTTTGGGTGTAGGGTTGTTTTTTTTGGGGCTTGAGGGTGTTGGCTGTTAGGGCTTAGGGCGTCCGGTGCTGTCAGAGGGCCACAAGCCTAAAAATTCAAACCGAGAAACCCCAAAGCCTAAGATAGGGCTCGGAATCGTTAGTATTGGTATTTCCGCATAGTCTGGACACAAGTACCTGGAGGGGCAGGGGACTTAGTAAGTCGTTTATAAGTAGGGTTATAATTGGGGGTAACTCCATTTAGGGTACTTATAACTCTACTTATAACCTACATACTAAGTCCCCTGCCCCTTCAAGTAGACCCTAAACCCCAAACCCTATAGATCCCTTTAACAAACCCCATAGATCCCTTTAAGGTGCCCTTTAGGAACCCTTACTAAGTCCCCTGCCCCTCCAAGTACAATACTCCCAAACCTCCAAAAGTCCCATTCTACTCATTCTGGCACCTATGCTGTCCTCCTTTGAATATATCACAAGGTTTAGGGTTTAGGGTTTAGGGTTTTGGAATATATCACAAAACCCCGCTTACTCCGGCAACTATACTGCCTATACTATCTTGTTTTGGATTGCAAGTTCGATCTTTCGAGGTTGACCTGCGTCTGCGGCCACGATGCTAACAGCCACTCCCAGAAGCCTGTGGCACCAGCAGAAGAGACATCAACAGGAGGCCCAAACTGGGTTCTGTTTAGTAGGGTTTAGGGTTTAGGGTTTAGGGTATAAGGTTTAGGGTTTAGGGTTTAAGGCTTAGGGTTTAGGGCTCCATAAGGGTTCCTCGAAGGGTTCTTTCAAGTTTAGCATTTAGGGCTTAGGGGTTTAAGGGTTTTGAGGTCTTCCAGGGCTTAGGCTTGTTACTTAAAGGATCATGGACTTAGTAACTTAGGGTTATAAATAGGGTAACTATACTTATAACCCCAATCAGGGTACTTGTAACCTTACTTACTAAGTCCCCTGACCCTCCAAGTAGGGTTTTCTGTTTAGTGGGTGGCTTCTATAAGGGTTCTACATGATTAGGGTGTGCCTTGGAATTAGGGGTACCTTATTTGACAAGCTCTGGGGATGTTACGGGGGCCTGCATATGTTGGCAAGATCATGCCTTACAGGAGGGCTCCTTATAATAATGTTTGCATTTTAATGTTAATCGACCCCGAAACCCGAACCCTGTTCCAAGTACCAAGGCCTTGATTTAAACGCTTCGCGTCGTCCGCCCCGGCCCGGCTGTGGTGCATTGCTTCGGAAAGCAGTAACCCGAAAGCCTACCAAGGCCCAAAGGCCTGAAACCCGAAACTCTGAACCCCAAACCTTACAGCTTAAACCTTCAACCCGAAACCCCAAACCCTAAACTTGCGGCGTATAGGAAGAAAGCGCAGCCACTCATGCAAGTGTGAAGCTCGCATGCCATGGCATGCGAGAGGAGCAGGTTCATCAACCGAAAAGTTGACATTATTGGAAAGGGAGCAGAACGGGGGCGTGGAAGGGGCGGAGGGGCGGGGGATGCGGGAGGGGGCTCAAACAAAGCTGGTAGGTGGGGGCGTGAGTGAAACTGCCCTACAGGCGAAACCGCCACAGGGAGCCCAAATTCATTGAAACAAGCGAAACTTTAGTGTGGGACCTTGGGGCTCATCCAGAGGCACAGGGGGGGGGGGGTGGGGGGCGGGGGGGGGAGGGGGGGGGAGGGGGGGAGGGGGAGTGGAGCGGGGCAGGGTCGCGCACGGNCACAAGGCGCACACCCGCACGGTGGGCGCGAAAGTGATGGAGAGAAGTCGAACATTGGTTTGGGGCCCGGGGGGTTGTCCCGGGGGGCGGGGGGGGGGGGGGATTGGAGGGGGAGGAGAGCAGGAGGGGAATAGAGTCGAGGGAATCCGTATGGGAACGGTTTACGGTCCAGGCTCCAAGAACGCGCTTAAAGGATCATGGGACTTAGTAGCTAGGGTTAGAAATTCGGTAGCTAGTTGTACCTATGATTACTTACAACCCACATTCAGGTAGTTCGAACTTTGGTTACTAAGTCCCCTGATCCTCCGAGAAAGAGATGCGAGGTTACACCCAAATCTTCGCTGACTCGGACGAATCGTCCGTGTGTCCTGGCTGTTCTCGTAATTTGCGGTGTCTGCGTAGTATGCAATACTAGGTTGGCCTTTGGGATAGCTTAGCCTTTCCTTCATTGGGCTCAAGAGGATCTTATTTGCGAACATGCTTCCAAGACGTTAAAGTAGGGCCAACCAAGAACAGTATACCTTAGACCCCAGACCCTAACCCTGAACTCGAGCTGCCCTAGCTGTCCTGAGGTGGAACGTCCTCCAAGGAGTATGGATACGGAAGGATGGAGAGGACCCCACGCCGGGGCCTTAAGTCTTTAAAGGGTTTGGGGTTAAGGATGTTGATGGTAGCGTTCTTTTAGGAGTATGCTTTCGGCTTTATCAGCTGCGCAAATGCCATTCCATCTACCCTAAACCCCTTAACCCCTGAATCCCTAAACCCCTAAACCCCTAAATCCCTAAACCCCTAAATCGCTATATCCGTAAAACCCTAGACCCTGAAATCCCTAAACCCCTAAATCCCTAAACCCCTGAATCCCTAAACCCCTGAATCCCTAAAACCCTAAGCCATTCCCCCGGAAATCTAAGGACGCAGCAGGTCAAGTCGCCAGGCCGCAGGTCGGTTTAGGGTTTCTAGGGTCTCCTTAGGAATCTTTTTTTTTCAACTTTTGTTCATCTAAAGTTTAAAACTCAAGAGAATATCAAAATAGTAGTGTTATTGTGCTTCTAAGGGATCTTTTGAGTTTTGGGGGGTCTTTTGGGGTTTAGGATTTGGGGTGTACGGTTTACAGTGCAGTTGAGCTTCAGCGTTTAGGGCTAATGCAGGGTTCGTGCTGTCGGGAAGCGCTCAATGCATCACGTGGGATCCTCATTAGAAGGACCCGTACGCTGTAAGCAAGGCACCCCTAAATTTAGAAATCACAACCCTAAGCCACAATCCCTGAAACTTGAGAAGCCCTTAAGAAGCCACTTCAGAAAGCCTAAACCCTTTGCAGCAACCCTGAAAGTAACCCTGAAAAGCATTCTCTACATGCTTCAGAGACCCTTACTCTATAAACTAACCCTGAACCCAATGCAGTTCCTGAAAGCCAAGCGAAAAGCAAACAGAAACCTTAAACCCTAAAGCCTAAACCTTAAACCCCAGTAATTATTATTAGATGGAGCCTGGAATCCATACAGTAACCCTAAACCCTACATACTCTACCCTAACTCTACCCTAAACCCCAAACCCGAAACATTACTTGAAGTAGGGTTTATATTACCGTTTTGGTGAGTGTAGATAGGCCTCCTTTTGAATATTGGTGAGTGTATATATTGGGTTTTATTATGGGGATACTAGTAATATAAACCATACCCTACTTCAGGAAAGCCAAGCGAAGGGAGCCCCTCCACTGCACTGCTCGGCGTTGGCGCGGGCCCAGCGGAGGCGTTTTTTTCTGGGGCATGGGTTTAGGGTTTAGGGTTGAAGGCATCGCGGGTTCTACAAGGCATTCTTTCAGGGTTCCTCAGCCGTTCTACCCCGCTTTGGCGGCAGCACACGCTGATCTCTATGAGCCTGAGCTGCTATTTAATGCTATTTTGTTCATTCACCTATAGGTTTTCCTACGCTCAGCACTGCAGCGATAATTATGATGATGCAGTAAGAACTTGGACAGCGTAGTAAAGCGGCAAGAATTCTCCCTTTGTAGTCCATAAACATCATCATGCTAGACTATACCCCAACACCCCTAAACCCTAAACCCTAAACCCCTAACCCCAACACCCTATTCTACTTCGCTTCAAATACGAGAACGGAACTAGAGGGTCTCCTGTCCTCGGTACATTCAGATCCACTTAAACGATCATGGGACTTAGTAACTTTAAAGGGCTCCTTGAAGGGCTCCTTAAAGGGTTCGATAAGGGATCTATAGGGGTTTAGGGTACTTAGAGGATCATGGGGCTTAGTAACTAGGGTTATAAATAGGGTAACTATACTTATAACCCCAATTAGGGTACTTGTAACCTTACTTACTAAGTCCCCTGACCCTCCAAGTACTCTGTCCCAGAACCGCTGTTTATGGTTCTTCACTCCGCCAGGGGATAATATTGCTTTGCTTGAAGTCTTATTTGAGGCTGAATTTGCAGGTCCACCCATTTCCCTGTTCACCTGCTCCTAGCTGCAAGCATTTGTCACCTTCGGTCCCGTGGTTGCTGCTTTGCCTGCTTGACAGAGTGGCAGACGGATGCTCTCCCAAATCCCTCTCATCCCTCTGAACTCCCCGAGACCCCAAACCCTCAAGCTAAACTCACTAGGACTATGATTTCCCTAGGCTCCTCTAGATCCCATAAACTCACGAGGACTATGATTTCCCTAAACTCCCCTAAACCCCAAGCCCTCAACCTAAACTCACCAGGACTATGGGCACAGCTGGATGCTGCCATACATGGCCCGGGCTGGGTGCTCATCGAAGGCAGGGACGTTCTGAGTCACTCTCCCCGAAACCCTGGGGTCTCGTTGGCGAACCCAGAGCCTCCAAAACCCCTTAATTAAGGAATATACCTTAAATTTATAGTAGGATTCCTAATATGATTTAAGGTATATTCCTTCATTAAGGGGTTTTGGAGTCTCTGGGAAAAAGCTGAGAGTTTTCTGGCCAGCTCCGTTACTACTGCTGCTGCTCCTCTTCCTACTACTGCTACGGCGACGACCGCTACTACTCCTGCTCTGGCTACTGGGAGTTGCGCTCTTGGGGGTTAGGGCTTTAAGGTTTTTCGGGATTAATATCGACCCTGAATGATAGGATCCTCTAAATACAGACCATACGTACGGTGCCCCGAGTTCGAAGACACCCCGGTAATACTACAGAGCCCTGCTAGAACTTAGTTATGGAACCCTATTACATAACAAGGTCGTCCCAAATTTCACGAAGAACCCCAAACCGTTAACCCTAAACCCTAAACCCCTGAATCCCTGAATCCTAAAATCATTTACTAATATACTACTAATACTATAGCCAATACTATTCCTAATATTAATACGAGTATACTACTACCCAAGCCTCTAAATCCTAAGCCCTAAACCCTAAACCTAAACCTAAACCCTAAACCTTTAACCCCTGAAATAAACCCCTAAACCCCTGACTAGGCTCCCAAAAGTAGGCAAAATAATGGCCCAAAACCTATAAAAGGCTATTATTCTACATTCCTTTGGGGTCCAGGTGAAGCTTAAAAAAACAACAAGCCCCCGACAGAAGGACGCGGCTTCGGACTGGAGGGGCCTCTGCTGCAGCGCGCAGCGGAGGTTTGCGGAGAAAAGGAGTTCTGCGAGTCGGAGAAGACGGTACTTAGGGGCCCCTTAAAAATCATGTTAAATCTTTGGTTATTATAATTCCTAAGAAACAACTGAAATATGCTGAAATTACATTTATTGCTAGGGGTCCAAGTTCAGTATAGGGTAAGTTGAGGGTTTCTTAGTAGTAGAGTAGGTAACCTTCAGCCTTTTTGGGGTACCGTAAGGGCTAGTACAAGGGCTATATGAGGGTTCTATAAGGGTTCTATTCTATAAGGGTTGAGAAGGGTTTTGTAGTAGTAGAGTAGGTAACCTTTATCCTTTTTGGGGTACCAAAAAACCTATATAACCCCAAAGTGTATGCTCCCAAAGGTTAACCTTTGATCCCCCAGGATGCTGGACAAGGAGTTCTGAAATATAGGAGCCTGATCTAGAAAGCCCAGGTCTTCATTGGGGTTCTTGATGTGGGTAGTTCTCTAAACTAGGGTTTATTAGGTCCCCAAATAGTACGGCACCCTTATAAGAAGGACCCCAACATGGACCCTAATTTAGAGAGCTACCCATGTGAATCCTCAGATTAGGGGCATACAGGTCCAGGGTTTCTTAATCAGGTTCCTACATTAGGCGGTTTAGGGTTTAGGGTTTGGGGGTTTAGGGTTTAGGGTTTAGGCTTTTTTTTGGTGTTTTAGGATTTAAGGTTTAGGGAAAAGCCGGTTACGAGGTAGGTCTTTGGGATATGTTGTATTTTCCCTTGCTGGGCTTAGAAGGATTTTACTTACGAATCTTCTTCAGAGGCTTAAAGGGCCATCACATGAAGCTTAACCGTAAATCCTAAACCCTACAAGCTTCAAGCCCCAACCCTAAACCCCTAAACCCCTAAACCCTTGAACCCTGCACCTTAAACCCCATCTTTAACCCTAAACCCTCACAGGCAAGAACTCTCAAAGCGTTGTTGTCAGTGGTTTTAAATGGGTTCTATTTATGGGGAGTTTTCTTAAGCAGGGGTCCCATCTTCAGGCCCTCAGCATATTACGCACTCTAATAACAAGGACCCGGGAAAGGGGCTTTAATTTAGAGAACCAGCCACACGTCTCGATGAGAGGAGGCTTGATTTTTGGATAAGGGTTCTGTAAGTTAGGGGCCTTATAAGGGTGTTATAAGGGTTGTCAAAGGTTTTCTTTTGCAAGGGTTATAAGGGTTTCTGCCAAGGCTCTTAAGTAATTGGCGGCTACAGCGAGCGATGCGGAAGCACAGAGTTTCGAGATTAGATGCTGCAGACGGCAGAGCTCAAGATGTCTGCCATTAGTCTTAGTATTAGAGTTGCTTCAAATACAGGGGCCTGGCAAAATTTAGAGTATGGGTTTTGGGGACCATGCATATATTGGAGCTGATTTGTCAGATGTCTATAGTAGGCATTGAGCTCCCTCGCCAGCTTTCAATGCTTTACTAGGTTCCCCAGTAGTACCCTTTTACCCTTTTTTTGGGGGGTTCCCTTATTAAAACCGATAGTAGGAAAAAGGGTACCCTTATTCTTAAGGGGCTACTGGGGAACCTAGTTTAAAACCCTAAAGCTTAAATCACAACTCTGATTAAATTCCCTAGACCCTGTAACCCCCAAACCCTACGAGGTACAGAAAAGCGGCACCCGCGCGGAGCCTGCAAGACCGTCGCAGGCGTTCGGAGGCGCCAACCTCAGGTGTCAGTTCCGCAGTGGAACGGACCTTGTCTTTGCCTACCAAAACCTAAACCATATAAACCTTTTCAGGCTTGGGGTTTAGAGTTGAGGCTTTCAGGATAAGGGATTAGGTGCCCTAGAAGCCCTATGTAAAGCATACCGTTTTGTTTGCTGAGGGGCTACGTTGGCCGTGAGTGCCAGCGCTGCCGCAGTGGCGGCCAGGCTGGCTTCTCAGACAAAGTACGAAAGGTTGGGGCTTTAGGTTTGTAGGTTGATGGGTTCAGGCTGTTGAGGGTTTCGGGTTTTCGGGTTTAGGGATTGGTATGACGCACAAAATGTTGAGCCTGGCGTCCGCAGCAGGTGTTGCTGTCGACGATCCTGCCCGGCGGGCAGGCGTCTCCGGAACGGCGCCCCAGATCCACATGAATCGGCGCCGAAGAACTGGTGGCGGGATTTTTCGACAGAGATCGCAGAACACCCCTCTGCCGATTCCATTCAAGATGTTTGAAGCCTCCATGCTTCGATGTTTGTCGATTTTTTCCAAGGTCCCCAGCCCTGCGAGTTCAGCTGCAAGAGGCTTTCGGACGTTGTCGGTTCGCTGTGGACATGCAGAGAATCCAGTGCAAGCTTGCAGAGAGGCTGCTCGGAAGGTTGCTTCAATAGGAAATCGCGGTTCAAACTCTGCACTCCCAAACCCCTAAACCCCTAAATCCCGAAACCTCTAAACCCTAAACCCGGGTTTAGGGCGTTTGAAAGCTTGGGATGCATCGACCGGTTCTCTCCGCAGCGAAACCTTGGCTCATCAGTTTTGTCCCCCAAAAACGCACCTTTGAGAAATGGCGAAGCTAAGTGTTACCGCCGGGACCTCGGACATCGGAGCTTCTACCCTAAACACTACTATACTCTAAACCCTGAACCCTAAAGCCTACCAAACCCTAAACCCGAAATCCTACTAAACCCGAAGCCCGAAATCCTACTAAACCCGAAGCCCGAAATCCTACTAAACCCTAAACCCGAAATCCTACTAAACCCGAAGCCCGGAATCCGGCCAGTGATTTCGGAGCAGCGGTCAGGTTGTTGGCAGCGGCAACTGGGGCATGGCAATCGCGACGATCATTGCAGGCTGCGTTTGAGATTCGTTGTTGTCACAAGGCTTCTTGTTCTCATGCCGCTGTGATTTTGATTGCAGCTTTTCGCAATTTTAGCAGCTGTGCGGCAAGGGATTGGCAGGAAACTCGAGAGTTTAGTCCTAGCCGGAGATGAGTACCTACTGGGTTGTTGTTGAGGGCTTTAAATTGAGTTAGCATAATATCTACAGTAAATAACATGGTTTCCTTATTATCATAAACCCTAAACCCCAAACCCTAAACCCTAAACCCTGTAAAAAACATGGTTTCCTTATTATGGTAACTTCAACCTAGGAAGAGACCAGTCGCCAGGCAACACATCCAGGCATCCTGAGTTCGAGGACAACTTGACTGTTCCGCAGATGCACTTCTAGTTCCGGGTTTAGGGTTTAGGACTGTGCAGGCACTTGCAGACTTCTTTCATCTACTTTCATTTTGGCTCAGTGCCCTGTTGAATAGGGTTTTGTGGTATATTATACTATAGTTGTAAAAAGGAGCCCCAAAATCGTGTTGGTGATGATTTTGGCCCCTATATTTGCTGCATGTGTTTGCTTCTCGAGGTCTGGATGTTCGACGAGGAGGTGCAGCACAAGGGCGTGAAGCGCAAGCTGTCGGAAGTCTTCAACGAGACGAAGGACAGTTTGAAGCAACGCTTCAAGCAGAAATGGTCGCACCACTCCCAGGTCCTTAATATACAGTATAAACCCCATAAAGTTGGAAACCGGATTAAGGCCGAATAGTGCTGGGATTCCCTATACATTACTCTTAAGGATTGAGGCTATGGGGTTTCCAACTTTTTGGCTTCTACAGTAGTCTCCTTCGGAATTATTTTTTGTTCGTATAAAAGCCCAAGAGAATATTAAAACTGTTGTTGTTAGTATGACTATACTTATGGTTCAAAGGGGGGGTACAGCTAACAAGGCTCAAGGATAGCATCATCGTTGCCAATGGCCATTGTGCTTCCTTGCGCTGCTCATGATTTGCAAAGGCACGTCCAGGCTGGGAATGCATTAGGCACGAGGCTTTGTAAGCTGTGGGCTGTTGCGTGCTTGTCCCATTCAGAGGAGTCGGGACCGGTGTATGACGAGTCAAGCTGACAGAACCGATTCCATTATCGCCATCATGATCGGGACCAGGAGGCGAGCCCGAAACCCAGCATTTCCATTTTCGAGCCCTGAACACCACCCCCTAACCCCGAGCCCTAAACCCTAAACCCTAAACCCCCTAAACCCCGAACCCTATGCCGAAACTATACCCTCAGCCCTAGAATGCCCCACGGCCCGGTGGTACCAAGCACTCCAGGAGAACGTGAAGTACCTTCCGGGCATTACCCTGCCAGAGCACGTCAAGGCAGAGCCTGACCTCAAGAAGGCTCAATGGTTTAGGGTTAAGGGTTGAGGGTTTAGGGTCTAGGGCTAAGGGTTTATAGCGTTAAGGGGTTTCATTAGTTTCCTATAACAAGGGGGGCGAGCTATAATGAGCCTCCCAAGGTTTTTTTTTAAATCAGGGTATGGCAGAGATGTTTAACGGTGATTTTTGGCTTCTAACCAGAGCATTATAAGGACAAGGGTCAGTAGAAGGCGCATACGAGAGGCTGATATTGGGCTTATAAGGGTCTTGAATCGGTCCTAGAAGGGGTTTGCTGGGTTTTTGAAGGTAGTACATGGGTTCTATATCCTAAACCCTAAAACCCTAAAACCCTAAACCCCAAACCCTAAATCCTAAAACCCTAAAGCCCTAAAGCCTAAACCCTAAAACCCTAAACCCTAAACCCTAAATCCTAAAACCCTAAAGCCCTAAAGCCTAAACCCTAAAGCCCTAAAGCCCCACTTTATCCGGGACCCCGGAGATTCCCCAAGTAGAGTCTACAGTCCCTGGAACTCTGGCCCCTGGCAGGCAGTGATGTATGCCGACGTCCTGATCTGGGTGTTGCCGCATCAGTTTGTTGTGCCGGGCTCAGGGTTGATTTAGGGCTTAGGGTTTAGGGTTTAGGGTTTAGGGTTAGGGGTAGGGTTTAGGGTTCAGGGCTTGGGGTTTAGGGGCTTCCCCGAAGGATCTATATAGAAAGCAGAGCATCCAAGTTGGCACCCTATATACTTCGGGCTTGAGAGTTCGGGGGTAGTAGGGTTTAGGGTTTACACTAATTACTGCATACTGTAGTCGCGTACTTTCTTCCTCCCGGAAGTCTCCAAAGCTCGTTGAGGCCAGAACCGTTCAGAACATGGGCAAGATCAAGGACACTTGTGTCTCTGTCAGCCGGGACCTTAGATTCTGGGGGTTGCGGCTTAGTCTTCTGAGCACGATGGCGCACGATTGCAAGTTCGGTCCTGAGTTTCAAACCCGACAAGTTGAAAGGCTTAGGGCAGGGTTTAGGGCGGGAACTTGGCAAGTAAGATCAGAAGTATCGTAAGTGGGGTTACAAGTAGTTGTAAGTATAGCTACCCTTTTCATATCCTGGTTACTAAGTCCCATGATCCTTTAAGTAGACGTTAAGCCCTTATGATGAATCTATTGAGCAAATCCTTGAGGCCGCACCGAGGGGGTTTAAACCAGAAAGCCCTAAGCTGAACCCGAAGCCCCAAACCCTAAATCCTAAAGCAATATAAACTCCAACAGCCAAGGCGTTATATAGATCCCTCAAAGAACCATTGAAGGACCCAAATGCCCCAAACTCCCTCAACACCTCAAACTCGCGGAGGCCTCATCAAGGGCGGCTTGGAGCTATCGATCTCCTTATAGAACCCTTGAAGGAGTCCTTATAGATCGTTTAACAGAGTCCTTATAGATCCCTTAAAGGAACCCTTATAGATCCCCGCACTCGCGGACGCCTCATCAAGGGCGGCTTGGAGCTATCGATCCCTTATAGAACCCTTGATGGAGTCCTTCTAGATCCTTTAACAGAGTCCTTATTGATCCCTTAAAGGAACCCTTATAGATCCCCTCAAAATCGCGGAGGCCTCATCAAGGGCGGCTTGGAGCTCGAGGGAGGCAAGCTCGGCCTGTGCTCGGATCTGCTGCGGAAACTCCTGGGCCACGAGGCCTCGGGTCTTAGGGCCGTGGCGGGTCTTAGGGCCCTTTACAGGGACTCTAGGAATCCTGAAAAAGGGGCCCTTTTTGGGCGGGGGCTTAGGGTTCCTTCAAAGGGGGTTAGGGTTCCTTTATGGGAGCCCTTGAAGGGACCCTGAAAAGGCCTAAAGGGACCTTTTAAGGGCTCCTTGAATTTTTAAGGGATCCTGTTACGGAATCCATAGGATTTTGTCTTAGGGTTTACCCGGGGCACTTAGAGAAGAGGTTCTACAAGAGTTCCCTTCAGGGTTCCTTTATAAGGCATCCCCTTAAGGAATCTAGAAAGCTTCCTTTGAGGGATCTTTGGGGGTTCTGGAAGGGTTTAGTTTAGGGTTTCGGGTTTAGAGATCCCATGACCTTCAATGAAGGACTACAGTAGAAGCCCAAAAGTTGGAAACCCAATGGCCTCAATCCTTAAGGGAATTCCAGCACTATTTGGCCTTAATCCGGTTTCCAACTTTATGGGGCTTAGATCGGGGGGGCTTTATGTTGTGAGTTAGGGTATACTGCTTCAATTAGGGGTTTCAATATCAGATTAAGGTTCCTTCAAGGGTTCCTTTACATAGGCGATCCAGGGGTTCAACAAGCAGATGGGGTTTGGGGGTTTAGGAGGGCGGGGGTTTAGGGCTTTGAGGGCTAATGGGTTTTGGTGGTTTAGGGCTTCAAGGGTTTAGGGGCATGAAGATGTAGGGTTTGGGGTTAGGGGTTAAGGGGCCCCTCTTGGTGGGCTGCCGGAGCTGAGGGAAGGGATTTAGGTTCGTTTAATTTTCTGTCATGAAGTATGGAGTCCTGAGGAATTTTTTGCAGGGTTTCCGAAGTGAGGGGTTTTCACAGTTCAGGTTTTAAGGCTTTTTGAGGATTTTGGGGTTTAGGGTTTCCGCGGTTCGGAGTGTTTTTTGGGTATGTGTGAGTGATTTATTCTGACTTTATGAAGGCCCCCAATGGATAACCAGCAAATTTTGAACCCTGAAACCTCATCAGAGACTGCACCAGTATCAATGTTTGAAGACATCCCATGTAAAGAAGTAAGAGGTTAAACACACACACACATGTATACGAAAGAACGTATGTACATGTATTTGCACATGCACATATATATATATATACACATACATATGTGTGTATGTACATATTATATATATATATATACAGATAGATACGGACGTGGATATTGATATAGATGTAGATGTAGAAACGGACATCGATATATGTATAGATATAAGATATACACCCAGAGCCTCCAACACCCCTTAATTAAGTAATATACCTGAAATTATAGTAGGATTCCTCATATGATTTAAGGTATATTCCTTAATGAAGGGGTTTAAACCCTAGACCCTAAACCCTAAACCGTGCAAAGCCCTACTGAGCCCCTTCAAGACCCTTGTGAATCCACTGCAGAGCCCCATGAACTCCCACGGAAGCCCTGTACTGTAGGGGCCTATATAATTTCCTATACTACGTATTGTGGGGGTTCCCTATTCTAGTCATAGTATTAAAAATACACCCAAACCCTATTCTAATTATTAAGGCCCCTATATTAAGCCCTTATAGTAGCCTTTATGGTAACCCTTATCGTCCCTTTATAAGAACCCTTTTGAGGACCCTATTCGAATCATGAAGGCCCCTATATGCTAGTACCCTTATAGATCCCCTATAGTAGCTCTTTGAAGGATCCCGTTAAAGGAACCCCTATTCTAATTATTAAGGCCCCGATAGTAAACCGTTATAGCAGTCTTTATAGTATCCCTTACCCAGAGCACATATACTACCATTATGGAATTAGGTCCCAAAAGACCATCCCCATTATGGTTTGTGGGACCTAATTCCATAATAGTAGTGTATATGGACCCTCTAGGTTATATAGACCCCGTTGAAAAGGAACCCTTCTAAAGACCCCTATTCTCTCCATTAAGGCCCCTTTTTTAAGCCTTCGCAGCCCCAAGAAGTGAAGGTCGGTGTCCTCATGGGAGCCAACGTTCGAGACCGAGGATGATCTTCGAGGGCTCCGGGTTTCTACGGTTAGGGTTTAGGGGTTTGGGGGTTTAGGGTTTAGGGCTTAGGGTATGGGGTTTCTAGGGTTTAGGGCTTAGGGTTTAGTTTTTCGGGTTTTTGTTGTGGGTTCCACGGGTTTCCCTTGAGGGTTCCTATTAGGATGTGATTGCAGGGGTTGTATCAGGGTTTAGCAGAGTTCCGTGGGTTTAGGGGGTTTAGGTGGTTTAGGGTGTCTCGGGTTTGAGGCGCGTAGCGTTTAGGTCTTAGGGTTTCGGGTTTAGGAAGTTGCGGGTTTCGGGTTTTGGGGTTTTCGGGCAGTCATCTCAGAGTTCTATCTGTAGTAGAAAGCCTGAAACTTACACTTATGACGTCCATAAATTGCCTGACGTGTCCATGCTGCAGGCATGCTGTGGTTGCACCGAGATATCTACGTATTGTGTGTGTATGTGTACATATGGGAGTTTCCGAAAATAGGGACCCCAATATAGTACCTTCAATAGTAGGTTCCTTATTATAAGGACTCCCAAAATAAGGTACCCCAATTTTCGGAAACTCCCATATATATATATATCAAATCCCAACCCCGACGTTGATCTTCGCAATGTCTCCGGTGTGCACTCGGCGGATGCGCAGAGGTCGCGAACGAGGTTGCAGCCGGAGAGTTCTGCGAGGCCACCTTGGGCCTCAAGGCAAGGCACTGGGATCATTATTCGAAGTACTACCATTCTTAGTATTTGTATAAGATGAATTCTTACTACTACTACTACTAGTACTAGTACTAGTACTACTACTACTACTACTACTATGATGATTACTATACTTAGGGTGAACAACTAACTGAACATGTTTGGCACTCGGGCTTGAAGCTTAGGGTTCAGGGTTTAGGGTTTAGCGCTTAGGGTTCAGGGTTTAGGGCGAGTGGGCGGGAGATTGGTTGCTGTGGGATTCTGCCGTAAGGCCATTCAAAAGTATTGTCTGCCGGTCTCTGTCTTGCCAAGTTCACGGCTGGAGTGACTCCTTGCTTCATCGCTTGCTGCTCCGCACACTTCTCTGAGCTCGTTGTCCTGGCTTTCTTGCAGGACTTGCTTCAATACCATTTCATAGCCACGTGGTTTTGTTTGTGTCTGTTTATGGCAAAAGCGACATCTCATCTTCGTTTTCCTTTCCAGTTTCTGGTAGCGCACGTATTCTGGATTTGATGTTATTGCTCAGTCTTTCCCTGTGGCTCAAAAATAGCCCCAAAGCCTTAAATGGTATGGTCTTTGGGCACAGAAGCCTTAAAACATGAGCACCTGGAGCCTCAAGGTTCTCTCCAGGTCTTTGACTCCAAAGCCCAAAGGGTCCTAGGTACTGTTCTGGGGAAACTTCCCCAAATCATAACAGAACTTCCTAATATATAGCCCCTACATTCCACCATATCAGTACATTGGACCCTCTGGGAACCCAGAGAGCCCAATACCCCTTAATTAAGGAATATGGCTTAAATTATATAGGGCTTCATATTATGATTTAAGCTATATTCCTTAATTAAGGGGTATTGGGCTCTCTGGGAAGGGAGCTTGACGGCCCTGTAGCCGGAGATGTCGCCCAGAGGGTCCAGGATCCTGACGACTCTGGCAGAGAGTCAAAGGGTTTAGGGTTTAGAGTTTAGGGACAATATCTTACACGTTGTTTGTATGATTAATTAGTATAGTAACCGTATCATGACGAATAGTCTTGTGATTATTCGCTCAAGCCTCTTTATTTGTAAGAAGTAGTAACTGGCAGCAGCCAGACGGAAAGCATTCGGCGTCCGATTCACTCCTTGCCAGTAACAGTTTCGGCTCTGTTGGATTTGCAAGGTTCTGACAGGCAGGTGACAATGGGCTGTCGCGTCATGAAAGACGAGTAATTCACCACTTGGAGGGGCAGGGGACTTAGCAAGTAGGTTATAAGTAGAGTAAGTAGAGTTATAAGTACCTTAAATGGAGTTACCCCAATTATATCCCTACTTATAAACGGCTTACTATGTCCCCTGGCCCTCCAAGTAGCACTGGGTTGAGGGTCGCAAACCCCACACTTCAAGCCCTAGACCTGGGCATAAACTCCCCTACTTAAAGGATCATGGGACTTAGTAACTAGGGTTATAAATAAGGTAACTATACTTATAATTCCTTATAACCCCACTTAGGGTACTTATAACCTTGCTTACTAAGTCCCCTGATCCTCCAAGCATGTTCCATCCGGCTGGCTTGACAGGACAAGAAGCACGAAGCCACCCTGGTGAAGCTGCAACCTGTCTCATAGAAACCTGTAGTATAGGAATAAATACCAATACTACCTATATTGAAGGTTTCCGTAGTTTTACTGTAGTACAGTATGCCCCAAAACCCTATTCTAAATATAAGGCCCGTACACTGAACCCTTAAAGTAGCCCTTATAGAAACCCTGATAGACCCTTCTACAAGAACCCTTTAAGCGGAACCTCATTCTAATTCTTCAGGCCCCTATAATAGTGTGGTTTTGGGCTTAACCCCTTATCCCTAAACCAGAAACTCTCAGACCCTTAACCCTTATAGAACCCTTCTAGGAACCCTTAAAGGAGCCCTTATAGGCCTTATAGGCCCCTATCGTAGTATGTTTTCGGGCTTTTGGGCTGACCCGAGGCCCTCTGAACCTGACTGGAAGCCAAAGGTTCGACTGCGCGACGTTCCGTGTCACTGCGGTCGACGATATCCCAGGCTTCAATCCCATTACTTAAAGGATCATGGGACTTAGTAACTAGGGTTATAAATAAGGTAACTATACTTATAATTCCTTATAACCCCACTTAGGGGACTTATAACCTTGCTTACTAAGTCCTCTGATCCTCCAAGTATGTGCTAACAACTAACTACTTGGAGGGGCAGGGGACTTAGTAAGTAAGGTTATAAGTAGGGTTATAATTGGGGTAACTCCATTTTGGGTACTTATAACTCTACTTATGACCTACTTACTAAGTCCCCTGCCCCTCCAAGTACTACATATAAATACAAAGGATGTATATACATACGCATGTACGTATGTATGTATGTATCATGCACTATGTGCACTTAGTATACGAACAAGCTGTAAAAGACGACATTCCGAAAGGAACTCTAACAGTATATTTCTACAATATAAATACATATATATATACATACATATAGGTTCGTAGAGAGAGAGAGAGAGCGAGAGAGAGAGAGCGAGCGAGCGAGCGAGAGAGAAACAAATAGACTGAGTGGCAGTTTCGAAGTTCCTTGACTTGGGATGTTCACGCTCCTTCAACCCAAAACCCAAAGCCCTGAAGCCGAAACCCGTGGCCAGGGGTAGAGCTTTGCGGTGCTCTGAAGAACGTCGTAGCGCTGGGAGCAGGCAAAGCTGCTGTGTCCTGTGCTTTCAAACTCAAGATTCGAAGCTCAGGGTGTGGAGTTTTTGGGTTTAGGGCTTTAGGGTTTAGTTTAGGGTTTAGGGTGCACCGTTTGGGGTTTAAGGTTCAGCAAAGCTGTGCTGTGAAAATTCCCCCCCCCCCGGTGCCGGCCCGCGGCCCGCGCCCCGGCCCGCCCCTGCTGGCAGCGGTCCCGCACAACCGGAACGAAAACCAGATGGAGAATGATTCCAGGCAGTGCTTCTTCACAGAGCGGAGAACCGCATCAGAGCAGGGACAGGGGCACCGTTTGCAAGGAGAAAAGAGCAACATTAACATCATATTTTGTATGGTAACGAGCACGTAACGATGACATTACTGCTAACAAGCAGCAGCAACCATACCATACCTCTGTAGAACACTCTGCCCCACACACAGGCAGGGGCGGGGCCAACCAAAACGACTACAGGCCCCACTCCACAGGGGGGCGAGGGGACGAGGCCAAACAAGACCACCCAGGAAGACGAGGAAAGCAACAAGGCCAAACAAGACGACTTCCCACCTGACAGGCGAGGGGGGGATACCATGGGGTGGGGGGGAGGGGGTGCAGCAGCCCTGCATCATATGTGCCCAAGATTCTCCGCATTGTTTTGCAAATGTGCGCCACTATCTGGCTCAACATAGCTTGATGCGTCGACAGATAGAAGACAAATTCGGAATATGGCACTGTGCTACGTTTTCTGTGCATTTTCTTGCTGCTGCGACATCTCTTTTTCTCTCTCTCTCTCTATCTCTCCCTCCGTGTCTCTACTACTGACACAATATCATGGCCAGACTCGTTGCTGGAATTTCGCCCCAGTTTTCTGTTGATCATGATGCTGATAGCTCCTTCTTCTATCACGACTCCCGCGCCCGGGACTGTGACGACGACAACGACTACGAGCGAGCACGACTTCGACGACAACAACTGCGAAGGCGACGGCGGCTGTTGCTGCCACTACCGCTGCTCCTCTGGCTCCTGCTCCTGCTCCTGCTGCTGCTACTGCGACGACGAGCAGTGCTTTCGCGTATTCCTTCATGATCTTACACCAGCCACTTTTTGTGGTTTTGTTTTCTATCCTATACAGTAGAAGCCAGAAAGTTGGAACATCATTATCCTCATGGCCTTAAGGTAGAGTATAGGGGATCCCAGCACTAATCCTCCTAAAGCCATGTTCCAACTTTCCGGGGTTCACTATAGTCTTGTATAGATTAGGACTTTCGCAGACAGCCAGACACTATACATTCACATTCGCTCAACAATGGACTTGCATAACGTGCAGATTCACGTCCAAGACTCATGGTGAGTAGACCAACCTTTAACCCCTGACCCTCATGTTTTAAAACTTTTTCTCTGAACCTCCGTACGGAGGCTTCTGCGATGGCTTGGACTATGGTGGCAACACCAAAGCAGCCCTGATCCGGATTGGCCTGCAGGAAAGCAGTTTCTATGGTTTACTGGGTTCTTCTTTTAGGGCTTCTCGCGACTGTCGGGATTTCAGGAATTAGGGTTTGCAGGTGCAGGTTGGGCCTTGAACCCTAAACCGTAAATCCTCAGGCCTTAGTGTATGGGGGTTCTTCTTCGTCTTGCGTTGCAGGTCGTAGGGTTGAGGTCTTCGTGGCATGTGCAGGACTCAACCCAAACGCTAGCCTTAAACCCTACAAGCTCTCAACACTAAACGAACAAAGCCGTAAACAATCCCTATAAACGCACCCCCTACCTTCCAAAACCCCAAACCCGAAACCCTAAAATTCTAGCTGTACCTGCAGTTGGAAAAGGGCCCTCAAAAAAAACTAAAGTCCTTAGCCCTAAGCAAACCCCACACCCTCCGTGGCTGCCACAGGAAATGAAGACTTTCATCCGACACTTCTACCCCGAGGCCCTTCCAATGTCTCGGTTTAGGGTTTAGGGTTCTCCATTGCAGTTCCTTTTTTATGGTTTAACTACCCAGAGGCCCCAAAGTAGTTCCTTTTTGGGGTTCATATTTAGAAGTCTATAAGGTAATCCCAAAAAGGAACTACTTTGGGGCCTATGGGTAAATTATATATTAAGGATCCTAGAAGGTCGCCCAAAAAGGAACTACAATGGAGACTAGAGGTAGGGTTTGGAGTTCGTGGTTCAGGGTTCAGGGTTTAGGGGTTTAGGGGTTAGGGTGTAGGGCACAGGGATTTGGGTTTAGGGTTTACGGCTTAGGGTTTGGGGTTTAGGGTTTAGGGGGTTGAACATTTCGAATAGGCTTCCTTTAATGGGCTGTTTCAGGCGATGTATAAGGGTTCTATTCCCTGCAGCAGTTTGATTCGGGTTTGGGGTATGTGGTAGTATAGTTATGTATGGACGGTGCGGCTCAATACGGGCATACAAATATCAATTTTTTTGACCCCTGAAAAAGGGTTTACGGGCTAGGTTGTAACATTGTAACACCGTCAAAATAATGCCTCAACCCTAAACGCAACACCCTAAACCTTCAGGGTTTTGCCAAGCCGAGACGACGACTCACAGTACAAGGCTGCCTAGTTTGTTTCAACTGGGAGTTTCAGGAAACAGGGGATCCCAACGGAAATAGTAGGATGCTGTAGAACTGCGTAGAAACTTTGCAATTACGTGCTCTGCGGCGGCGAGACGAGGTCTCGCGCAAAGTTCCAAAGCTCAAGGCTAGAGAGCCTTACAAGGGCACCCAGAGAGCCCAAAAGGGCACCCAGAGAGCCCAATACGCCTTAAGGAATATGGCTTAAATTATATAGGGCTTCATATTGTGATTTAAGCTATATTCCTTAATTAAGGGGTATTGGGCGGCTCTCTGGGGACCTAGAAGGAATCTTTATGGGTTGCCGCAATTGGTACAAAGCTACAATCAGGGCGTTGTAAGTTCTATAGGGTCTCCGCCAAAACCAAGCGTGCACGCCGTCCCCAAGTGCCCTGTAACTTCTGGCAGGTGAAAGATGCCACCTTCCTGGAAAGCTGCGGCGTTGCAGCCGGGCCCTCATCACTATTTCGCCTTTGCTACTCTGGCTGCTGTTGTAGTTACGATGCGACGCAGGAGCCACTGACCAGGAGGGATCTGAACCGCGCAGGTTTTACGAAAATGCGGCAAAGCTCACGATGCATTACATCAACATCCTTCTTGATTTTAGGGCTCTGGGTTCGGGGTTTCGAAGGGTTTGTGCGTTGCCCTACATTGGCCTACTGATGTCGTGCTGTTCAGGATCTGATTACCACTTGCTTCGGCGGCAGGACTCCTGCTTGGAGGATCAGGGGACTTAGCAAGTGAGGTTATAAGTCCCCTAATTGGGGTTATAAGTAATTATAAGTATAGTTACCTTATTTATAACCCTAGTTACTAAGTCCCATGATCCTTTAAGTGTGCGGGCTTTCGCAGACAAAAACAACAGAGGTTATCACGCAGCCGAGAAACGGCTATGCCAATGTCTAGGTCTACAGGTATACTCAGCTGCGCCTGTCGTTCATTGCCTGTCTGACGTTCTATCGACCGACGTATCAATCAATCAATCTATCTATCTATTATCTACCTGTCCATCTGTCGATGTCTGCCTGTCTGCCCGCCTGTCTGTCAGCATTTCTGCTTTTCTATTTTTATATCTACACCTCTGCGTGTGTGTCCGTATGTCTCGACGTTTGCTATATGTCTGCATGTAAGCACAGCAATGCAAGCATTGACATGATTAAGTAACCGACAAACCAAATAAATGGGTAGTTATGTAGTTTGTATAAATGTAGATATGAATATACGCATGACTGCCGACTTCAAAGTGTATAGTGTATATCAGGATAACTGCCGACATTGAATGTTGTGTATATATACACGCAGATATACATACGGATTTGCCTGTGTATGCATCGACCTGTGCATCTAACTTCGAATATGCATTCGTTGGAGGCAAGCAGAGGCAGCTGAAGACGCAAGACATCGGTCAAGCTTCCTGTCGCGCCCAACATGTCCAGAAAGAAATAAGATACAAGCGTGCATACCCAGAAAGCCCAAAACCCCTTAATTAAAGAATATAGCTTAAATCATGATATGAATCCCCTTATAATTTACGGTATATTCCTTAATTAAGGGGTATTGGGCCCTCTGGGTAACTACTACTCCTCAGGGTTCCTCAGTTCCTTATTGTAGTTCTACCCATACCGCAAAATCCGTTTTCTCGTTCTTCAGGCCCTACCCAGAGAGCCCAATACCCCTTAATTAAGGAATATGGCTTAAATTATATAGGGCTTCATATTATGATTTAAGCTATATTCCTTAATTAAAGGGTGTTGGGCTCTCTGGGTATAATCGCTTGGCTGCCAGGAATCGAAAATGTGCTGAAGCCTTCGTCAAGGCAAAGGGCACCAAGAGCCTCTTGGCTCTGCAGCGCATGTTAGAGGGGTTTAGGGTTTAGGGGTTTAGGGGTTTAGGGTTTAGGGTTTAGGGTTTAGGGGGTTTAGGGTTTAGGGTCTTCTACGCCCGAAAGGGTGCCTGTTCACCGTCTAGATGCTGAGGTTTAGGGCTTAGGGGTCGGGGTCAGGTGCCCCAAAGCGTACCATTACGAGAAAAGAGCACGCAGAGGCACAGATGCCCCGAACACTCTGGAAATGTAACTCTGGCTTCATTGAAGCCGAAGGGTTGAAGATTTGAGATTAGGCTTCAGGGTTTGGGGCTTAGGGTTTTGTAGGCCTAGCCCGAAACCCCAAGCCCAAAACCGTAAATGAACAGAGCCTGTAGGAAATGTCAGGAAATCTTTTCTACAACCCTGCATAGTTCTTGAAAACTCCTGGTCCCAACCCCAAAAAGCCTAAACCCTAAAGCCCAAGCACTGTTTCGGAATTTCCTCCTTCTGGCGGCGCGCACGAGCAGAAAAAGCAAAAGCGTAATCCCAGCCTTGAACCCTCAGACCAGAGACTCCAACAACCCCTTCATGAAGGAGTACTTGGAGGGGCAGGGGACTAAGATATGGGTTCCTAAAGGGCTCCTTAACGGGATCTAGAGGGTTCCTTAAAGGGAGCTATAGGGTTTAGGGTTTAGGGTCTGCTTGGAGGGGCAGGGGACTTAGTAAGTAGGTTATGAGTAGAGTTATAAGTACCCTAAATGGAGTTACCCCAATCATAACCCTGTCCCCTGCCCCTCCAAGTATACTGTAAAGTATAATAAGAACCCAAATAAGAATTAACGTATAGTCCTTGATTAAGGGGTTTTGGAGTCTCTGGGAACCCTTGAACCCTTGAACCCTAAACCCTCAGAGGGGACCCTATTATAGAGCTCGAAGGGTACCCTTAAACTAAGTCCCAGCCCACGGTCTAAAGGCTGAGAACCCAAAACCCTAAACCATCCTAAACCTTAGACTCTCCCAAACCCTACTTGGAGGATCAGGGGACTTAGTAAGTAAGGTTATAAGCACCCTAATTGGGGTTATAAGTACTTATAAGTATTTTTACCTTATTTATAACCCTAGTTACTAAGCCCCATGATCCTTTAAGTAGACCCCTAAACTAAGCCCCTAAACCGCTCCACTCAAGGCTGGGACACGATCGAGAAGGAACTACTAGGAGGTCAAAAGCTGCAGGGTACTTTGACGGCTCAGGAGACGCTAGGACTTAGGGGCTCAGGAGGTTTAAGGGTCAAGGGTTCAAGAGTTCAAGGGTTCAAGGGTTTAGGGTTCAGGAGGTGTCAGGGATTCTGGGGTTTAGAGGTTCAAGGGTTTAGGGTTCAGGAGTTGAAGGGTTTAGGGCTTTAGGGTTCAAAGGTTTAGCGGCTTAGGGTTCAGGAGGTTTAAGGGTTCAAGGGTTTCAGGTTTTATTTAGGGAGGTTTAAGGGTTCAAGTTTGGGGTTCAAATATTCGAGGGTTTAGGGGTTTGGGGTTCCGGAGGTTTAAGGGTTTAAGGGTTTAAGGGTTTAGGGATGTTTAGGGCTCTAGGGATCAGGAGCTTTTGGGGTGGAGGGTTCAAGGGTTCCAGGGCTCAGGGTTCGGGAGTCTTTACTTGGAGGGGCAGGGGACTTAGTAAGGGTTCCTAAAGGGCTCCTTAAAGGGATCTATAGGCTTCCTCAAAGGGATCTATAGGGTTTAGGGTTTAGGGTCTACTTGGAGGGGCAGGGACTTAGTAAGTAGGTCATAGGTAGAGTTATCAGTACCTTAAATGGAGTTACCCCAATTATATCTCTACTTATAACCTTACTTACTATGTCCCGTGCCCCTCCAAGTAGAGGGTTTCATTTTTTCAGGTTTCCCTTCCGAGGGAAGCGGCATGGAGGTGGTTCTTAAGCCACTGTCGTGATTAATTTATCTGCTTGACGTGTTGCTTCCACTGGGCTAGACCCGCAACGCTAAACCGTGTGAACATCGGAGAAAGCCTGCCCCCCCGCCCTCCCCCCTCCTCCACCGTCAGGAGATCTGGCCAGTGATGAAGAAGCACAACTTGTGTGACAAGCTCCCGATGCTCACAACCATCTACCAGTGCCTGGGCTGGGTTGGCCTGCGTTGCGCACAGCGCGTTAGGCAGCACTTGTGCTTGATTATAAGCCCTATAAGCCCTCACCCCCGCCCTAAACCCCTGAAGCGTAAAACCCTAAACCCCTGAAGCCCTCCACCCCTAAAGCCGTAACCCCTACACCCAAAATTCCTTACCCCCTAGAGCCCTGAACTTTCATTCTCCATTTCAGGATCGCCTTCGAGGATCGGGCGCCCTGGGCTATCGTCAAGCTGCCCTCGGGCATGCCTTCGTCTGCCTTCCATGAGGACGGGTTTGGTTAGGGTTTAGGGTAAGGGGGTGTTCAGGATGTTCGGGCTATTTCGGATTTTTCGGGTGTTTAGGGGGTGGTTGGGTTTCAGGTTTAGGGTTTGGGGTTCCGGGTAGCACATATGGACATATGGACAGTACATTATAAGGGGCACAGTGTCAAGGCCCTGGGCTTGGAGCGCTTCAAGCCTTTCTACGGGGTTGGGGGACTTCCTTACCTTCGGGTCGCTGTCCTAGCCTTAAATGGGTTTTGGAGTATTATTACCCCGAACCATAAAAAGCGTGAATCCCACTGTTTCATATTTAGTTCTCTTCAGATACTGTTGATGATATGAACCCTGCATTACTCATAATAAGGAACATACCATAATTCCCATAGTTTCGGGTCATTAAGGTAATGCAGGATTTATAACATCAACCGTAGTGGACAGCTTCCCTTCAAAAGACCGCCAACCCCGCGGCCTTAGCCGACTCTTCCGGGCTTGTTGCGCGGCCCCTTCTGGATTCTTGTCAAGGAGCTTAAGTTAAGATACCAGAATAAGGATCCAGGATCTTAAGTAAAGGTGGTTTCCTTATTTCGCCTAGGTTCAGTTACCAGAATCAGGATCTAAAGTAAATAGTCAGTATTGGTTTCCTTGTTGAAATCGAGCCCAACCCTGTTGTCGGCTTCTCCCATTTAAAGACCCCAGCCGCTTGATCTTTTCTTCGGGGCTGTGGCAATTCGGGAGTCTGAGGGTTCCAGGTTTGAGGTTTGTCATTCAGGTTTTGAGTTGGCTGTCTATGAGTCAGTCAAGGGTTACCGCATGCCTAAACTGACACGCTTTCTCCCTCTCTGTCCTCTCCTCTTTCCCTCTCTCCCTCTCCCCAGAGAGCCCAATACCCCTTAATTAAGGAATATACCTTAAATTATAGGGGGATTCATATTATGATTTAAGCTGTATTCCTTGATTAAGGGGTATTGGCCTCTCTGGGTCCCTCTCTCCCTCGCCCCCTCTCCCCGCGCCCCCGCTCCCTCCCTACCTCCCTCCCTCTCCCTCCCCTGTAAAACTGCATATCTATGTAAAAAGCTGGGCTTTGGAGTACCATACTTTCATACTTTTTTCTTAAAGGAACCCTTGTGAAATAGAAGTTTATACCTTTTTTCTCCCTGGTTACTTAAAAGCCCAGCAAGAGAAACAACGATATGACGGCACACTTCGCGTGATTCCTACAGAAGGACGGGGTTATGATGAGGGCCCAAACCCTAAACCTTGATCCCTAGAACCCAAGCCCCCCAACATCTAAAGCCTATAGACCCAAAGACCTGAACCCCCCAAACTCTAAACTCTAAACGCCAAGCTCCATGTCTGCTGAAAGATCCCCCGAGCCTCCCCGAGCCCTTAAACCAGGACCAGCCCTTTATCTGTAGTGTTCTTAGGATGTATTTTTCATTTCAATCAAGCGCCAAGGGGCTGTTAAAATATTAACTTCATTATGGTTCCAAAGGGCGCTTGAGATTTAAAGAGCTGCCTTAAACCGGAAACCCTAAACCCTAAACCCCAGCGAAGGTTTGTTAAAGTTTTCTACAGATAGAGTGCATGCATCACATGATGCAGACCGTCGGCGGGAGAAAGGGTCACTGCATTTAAAAAACCCCAACCGAGCCTTTGAGGATGACGGCTTCTTCGAGAAGAAATGAAGCCTTTCGGCAGCAGAAGTGAAATCTCGGCCTTTGATGATTTTAGCATAGGGTTCCTTTAAGAGTCCTTTTAAAGGAACACGGTTTCCTTTCAGGGTTGTTCTTAGGTTTCTTCGGCTCCTGAACCATGACCATGCTCCTGCGGGTGGGTCCTTTGGGTTAGTGCCTTTTGGGTATGGGATTTAGAGCTGCTTCAGCTTAGGGATTGAGGGTTTAGGGTTTAGGGATCAGGCGATGCTTAGGGTTTATGATCTGCAGCCGTGCATAGGACGCCTACTATGAGAGCACTCCTTCAGTGGCAAGTCACTGTAAATCTAAAATCTTCAAACCCTAAACCCGAAGGTTCTGAGCCCTCTACTCTAAACCCTAAACCCAAAACCCTCCGAAATCCCCATGTCCATGCAAAAATGCCCCAAACCCCTACCTGGACCCTAAGGAACCTACCTTTTTAGGGTTCCTTATCATGATTTCTTTATATAAGTCCTTAAAAAGGTAGGTTATTTGGGGTTAAGGTAAAACCTCAAACCACAGCTCGCCTGAACAGGCTTTTGGTACACTGCGTGCGGACCCAAAAAATGAAGAAAAAAACAAAAAACCTAAAACCCCAAAGCCCTAAAATCCTAAGGCCCAGCACCCCGCAGCCCTTGAACACCTCAACTCCTTCGCACCCAACGTATGTTCGCGACTCTTTGGTTCCTGCCGTTTGAGGTTCAGGGTCTTCAGGGGTTCAGGGACTCCTGAAAGGGATCTATAGTTCCTTTGAGGGATCTATAGGGGTTTAGGCTTTAGGGTCTGTCTTGAGGGGTTTGGGTTCTTGGGGTTTAGGGTTATGGGGTTATGGGGTTTTGGGGGTTTAGGGTCTTGGGGTTTAGGGTTTCGGCTTTTGGGGTTAATGGTATGGGGTTTCAGGGCTCTCTCTGCGGTCTCTTGTCCAAGGTAGTACCCTGGAGCTGANGTTTTGGGGGTTTAGGGTCTTGGGGTTTAGGGTTTCGGCTTTTGGGGTTAATGGTATGGGGTTTCAGGGCTCTCTCTGCGGTCTCTTGTCCAAGGTAGTACCCTGGAGCTGAAGCTGCCCGTCATCCGATGAGTCACTTGTTTTTTCGTCCACTCCCTACGGAGCTGGCAAGTTGCGTTTGGTTTGGTAGATTGCTGCCTCACGTATTGTATTACCATATCAAATAGCCTCCGGTTAAATTGGACAGCAAACTCCCAGCCGTTCATCTTGACACATCTGCAGTGTCGCATGTCGTGGCAGAAACCAGGTCGGTAGTTTGAACATTCCTCGCTCTTGAGAAGCACATGGTGCGCTGCAGATGCAGGGCATGTCAATGGCTTGCCTCACCGAGTCACAGTCACGTCGGAAGAATCCCTTATCTTGAGCATGCGACTTCTCCCACGCCGTTGCAGAACGCAAAATCGATGCTTGTTGCAATCTCCTGCGGGGTTGTTGCATTCAAGCGATTAGGACGNTGCGACTTCTCCCACGCCGTTGCAGAACGCAAAATCGATGCTTGTTGCAATCTCCTGCGGGGTTGTTGCATTCAAGCGATTAGGACGAGCGGTTAAACTGGATTCAGATTGCGTGCCTGAAGCTTTGGACAGATTCACGTGCGTATCTGCAGCTGTGTAGGTGTAGGAGACAACAGCAAGCGGGTAGGAAGCTGCCAGAGCAGAGGGCGCTACAGATCTGAATTTTGACTTCAGCCAGATACGCGACACGTCAACCAAGCAGATATATAGCCATGCCGGCGAATGTTCTAGATCATTCGGGCAAGAAACCCAAAACCCAAAACCCTAAACCCCCTCTGCCGCCAGCGTTTGATACCAAGAGACTTGCCGCCTGGCTGCTATTGGACCCGGCTTGGGGCTTAGGTCATAGTGACCCTTTGGGGGGGGGGTAGGGGACTATACATCCTTCAAGAGGCCGTCCTTCTTATAGCTATTAAGGCCCCCTACCCCCGTCCCCCCTACCCCCCTAAGAGTCCTTCTGATTAAGTGCGATCATTCTACAGTTGTATTTGTGTTTCATCACCATCCTCAATAGTATTCCTCATCTATTCAGTTCCGATTCCGTTCTATTTTCAAGCATTGCATTCTGGTCTTGGTGTCTCTCTGTCTCATTCAGAAACAGTTGATTATTCTCGCCGGGTTTCCGACTTGAGGTGGGCTCAGTCCACACCTCACCGCCAAGGCGCAGCTCGAACCAACAAAGGCAAACCATGTGACCAGATATGGTAAGGATTTGACTTGAATGTGGCGGAGGGCAATTAAGGGCCTTAATAATTAGAAGAGGGTTTTGGGGCCCATTATACTATAGTTGTAATAAGGAGCCCCCCCAAAACACCTTGCCCGTAAGAAGCACCCAGAGAGCCAAATACCGCTTAATTAAGGAACATAGCTTAAGTCATAGTATGACCCTTTATAATCTAAGCCATATTCGTCAAACCCTAAACCCTAAACCCTAAACCTAAGGGATATTGGGCTCTCTGGGCAGGCTTTCCCTCAAAGCCGCCAGGCTTCGGACGAGGGCGAAATTGGTGCACCCAGGCAAGGAGGGGCATCTGCAGGTGTGGGAGCTCGACCACTTATGAGGATTACTATAGGGGCCCCAATCATTACCTATACTATTTTGGGGGTTCCTTATTACAATTATAGTATAATGGGCTCCAAAACCCTATTCTAATTATTATCATTTATTAGTATTGTAATTAGGGCCCGTATATTGTGAGGATTATCTGGCTTGACATGCCTACATAGTCGCAGAACATTCACTAGCAGGTCTGCTGGTCTGCGGATCACTGGACTTGAATTGCCCGCGAGTGCAGACGCAGTCTGCTTGTGTTTCTCCTAGTGGTTCCCGCTTCTCTACCCTGCCTCGGCTGGATCCGCTTCCTGTTCGTCCTTCTCCCTGTCTTGTGAAAACGAAAGCGACGACGAGCAGAAACAGCATCGGCATGCTACAACTGCCACCGCAACCGCAACCGTGGTCTCGGTGAGCACTGCTGCGACCATCCAAACATTGTCTCTCTACTCTTCCTCCAGTACTGCTCTGGCTGCTGTTACGACGACGGCGACGACGACTACGACGTACTAGTGCTACTGTAGCCGCTATCGCTACTGCTACTCCCGCTCGTACTCCCACTCCTACTTATTTCTACTTCTAGCCCTCCCCTCCTCCTGTTCCTCCTGCTGCACCTCCCGCTCCAACTACTCCTACCACTACTCTAATTTCTACTTCCTCCTACTACCACTCCCACTACGACTCCTACTTCTACTCCTATCACTACTCCTAGTATACTCCATTTGCAACCATCGAAGCATCGCCGGAATCACTGCCATCGTCATCTCGTTTCCCGCTTCGCTCCTTCATCAGCTTCCTCCTCCTCCCTTGGGACTGCTGGGGGTTAGGATTTAATGTCGTAATAGTCGTCATCAACAGCATCAGCATAGCGAAGGTGATCACAAGGATGTACTAATTGCAGCCTTTAGTTTGACCCCGTAAAGCCCATTTGCCGGCGAACAAAAGGAAAAAACAAAAAAGCCTGAGTAGTAGAAAAGGTAACCTTGAACCTTTTTTTGGTGGAGTATGATCGCAGGATAGCCCCAATATACTCCCAAAGGTTAACCTTTACTATCATCCTGCATAACCACAATATACTCTGACTCTCAAAGGTTAACCTTTAGTTCCCCAGGATACTGGACAAGTAGGAAGCCACTTGCCAGGGCCGACCACGGTGCCACCAAGGGAGGGGAGGCCAGGCACTCTGCAGAGCCTTCAAGTAATATGGGAGCCTAAATAATTACCAAGACTGATTTTGGGGGTTCCTTATTGTAAGTCTAGTATACTATGTTCTAAAATATTATTCTGAATTAAGGCTCCTACATTGAAGCCTTTCTGCGGCTTGGACTGATCCATTGCAGGAGGAATTGGAGCGAGTATTTCCGTCACTGCCATCAGCTATCAGCAGGAGGAGTAGCTGACTGGGTAGCAAGACCAGCAGTAGCATGAGAACAACAGGAAGGAAAAGAAGAAGACCTCCTAAACCCTACTTGCGCTTGCCGCTTTTCGGAGGCCTAGCGCGGGCAGTCCACCGCCTCATGACCAGGCTGGATTCATTCTATTTTGGGAGCTCCTTATTACAAAAGCATAATATGCCCCAAAGCCTTATTCTAATTATTAAGGCCCCTTTCTTAACCCCTTAGAGATAGACCCCTTTAGAAGAGCCCTTTAAAGGAACGTACTCAGAGCTCTGGGTTTCTGCCAAGCCGAAGTCGTCGCTTCGCGTTCGCAGACATCGCATCGCTTCGATGAAGGATGTGGGTATAGTTGTCAAAACTAAGGTCCCTTTTTGGGTACCCTAAATAGTAGGTTCCGTATTATAATAGGGACCCAAAATGGACCATAATTTTGACAACCACCCATGTAGGTAGGCTGGGGTAGGCCGGGCTTCTGAAAATTCCGGGTGCCTTGTTTAGGGTTGTTTTTTTATTTACGGGTCTATATGGAGGCCCCTTATCTCTAAAACTCCGATGTAGGTCTCAACGGGAGTCACCAGTAGCTTGTTCGACACTGCTGGCAAAGGTCGACCGCTGTTGTAGAAGCATGGACTAGGGAGTTTCCGAAAATAGGGGACCCTAGTAAAGTACACTAAATGGTAGGATCCTTGTCATAAGGAGCCCAAAACAAGGTACCCCCAATTCTCGGAAACTCCCATTAGGCTAGCATAGCCGGAGGGGCTGACACCTGAGTCTAAGGTCAGACGTATGGGCCCCTGATTAAAGGGATCCTTGAGCGTGTATATATATATATATACATATGAGTTGTGGGTTGCTATCAGTACGATGATGGTCAACAACAATATCGTGATTGTCATATAGTAGTTTTATCGGTACTATTGTCTTTTTTACTTGATTATTATCAGTATTATCATCAATGTGGTCACTTGGAGGATCATGGGACTTAGTAAGTAAGGTTATAAGTCCCCTAATTGGGGTTATAAGTAATTATAAGTATAGTTACCTTATTTTTAACCCTAGTTACTAAGTCCCATGATGCTTTAAGTATGCCTCTCTGTGACACTGTGGGAGGAGGCCTGGGAGAGAAAGGTGCTGCCTGGAGGAGGTCTGTTTATGTCAGCAGAGGGGTTTAGAAGTTTAGGTTTCAGGGTTCATGCTTTTAGGGTTTAGGGTTTAGGAGTTTAGGTTTCATGCTTTTATTGCTGATGTCGGGTTCTGAAGAGATGGACCTAGAAGAGATGGGCGGTGCAGGGTTTCAGGCTTGGCGCTTCTGGAGCTTTCGAGTTTAGGGTTTGAAATGCTTCTATCCCACCATTCAGGGAAAGATGCCGAGACTTAGATAGTGAACGGGGGAACTTTAAACTTTTTGGCCTTATATATTAGCTCTATCTTAGAAAGTTAGAACTTTTTGGGGCCCGGTTGTTGAAGAAGAGAGGAGATTTTCTGCGTGGCGAGTGCAGACAGGCCCCAGCATTTTGACACGTTGGAGCCTGTTGGGAGAAGATGGACCCCCAACAGAACCCCAAATAGTCACAATGCAGAGGTCGGAGTCGTTGGTCATACGGTGCCCTTGTCGTACGTACATAGAAACGGTATTTTGATAGTATGATATATGACACATCCAAAACCTTGGTGTAACTCTTCAGATCCCTGTATTGTCCTCATTGGTTGGAACAACAACAGGGATCCCGTAATTGTGCGAAACTTCTGCGCGAGGAGAGCTCGCAGACTTTGACGGCATGGCAGCGCGGCCCTCTGCCAGGGTGGCTGCAGCGATTGGAAGTTTGCTGAATTTAAGAGCCTCCGGCTCAAGCCGCCGACCCCGTAGGAGTCAGAGAAAGGGCGATAGCGGAGGGAGTAAGTCTATGCCAGCTCCGTCGCTTCCGGGACGCCCTCCGGGCTTTTAGG
>BGNK01001337.1:88409-152164 GCA_003297005.1 Symbiodinium sp. clade A Y106 | reverse complement strand
TGTGCACCCATCTGTGTCTCGCGATTTGATTGCAGATCGAGGAATGTGTTCTCACTCGAATCACAGGCCCCGCTCAGTGTGAAAAAGAGAGGGTTGTCCGTGCATTTGTGCTGCTCTGAGATTCATTGCTGTGTTTGCAGTTCCAAGAATACAAAGGAATAAGTCAGGCATAGTTATGTGAATCTGTTCCTCAAGTCCAGTTTCTTGCGCGAGACGATAAAGGTATCGGAGGTATCCCTGCAAATCCCCTGCCTCCAAGTTCCAATTGGTGATTTGTCGCTCCGGACGTTTTGGGGCCAGATGGAGAGAAGGTGTTCCCCCAAAGCCAGTTATCGATGGTTAAACAAGGACGAAGGCGGCTTGTAAATCTTCCGAGATGAAGAAGACGCCTCACAACGCAGCCCTGTAGCTGGCGTGGGAACAGTGTCGAGTTTCGTTTCGGAAGACTCTTCTCACGAAGGGGTGGTCTCCGAAAGCAGTTCGTTCAGGCTGGTGGGGGGGGGCTTGGACAGGGCATGTTGGTTATTTTCAGCCCCCAGCCAGCACCAACCCACGGAAAGGTGAATAGCTTTAGCCTGCGGACTACAGCGAAACTTGTGCTTTGTTATCCTCGTGGTGTGGGGCAGAGCTGAACCTCGAAACCCGGAACCCCTCTAGCGAATCCCTGGACATGCTAGAGTATTACCCTTATATTGCTAGTATTGCTAGTTCCAGTATCATTCTTATTCCTACTACTCTTTTAACGGTTTCTAGTGTTACTGTTGATGGACAAAATCCTGCATGACCCTAAGGACCCTAAACTATGGGAATTATGGTATATTCTTTATAATGGGTAATGCTGGATTTTGTCCATCATTCTAAACCCTAAACCCTAAACCGCCCTTGCAAACAGTATTACCAAGAAAATTTAGCTCAGGCCCTGGCACCCTTTCGCCGTCCTGGGCAAGAGTGCAGCCCCCGGAATCAGAGTCCACGCGCGGCCTTCAAGGGTGAAATCTTGGACGGCTTCGAGGTTTCAGGGTTTCATGCGATTAAGCCAGTCCTGATGCAAAACAAGGTTCTACGTTTAGGATTTAGAATGGTTTAGTAGGGTGAAATCTGAGATACGGGTGTAGATATATATATATATACCTACCTGTATCTATAAAGATCAAGCCATGCGGCTTTAGACTTGCAGCGCAAAGGAAACATCAGCCTAGATCAGGCGGATGTCTCAGGACCATGGTCCGAAAACCTGATGTTCGGGAGATTTACCTGAAAAGGTGTCTGACCCCTGACACATTAGTGTCATGATCGGAGGTATGAAGCCAGCAGTTTGAAGAGAAGTCTCGACCAGAGCATGCGAACGCAGATCGGTCAGACCATCCATGGGACTTCGTAGTCCGCTCGACAGTTGGGGAACATGGTGTCACCACCTTCCAACCAAATGTGATCGTTGCAAGCTCGGGGGTGGGGACGAGGAACAGTATGTAGTTAGAGTCTTAGTAGTTCGTAAGAATATCCTGGGATACTGTAGTCCTTCTGTAGTCAAACCAAAATTTCCACAAGTCCCGAAATCGTATTCTAAGTCTTAAAGGCCCATATGGTTTAGGATTCAAGTGAACGGATGATGATGTAGAGCAGAGCAGATGGCCTGTTGTTGGACATGACCCCGTTTCGGCATATTGCCTACAAAGGGGTGCTGTAAGGGTTCTCTAAGGGTCTACAAGGATTTAGTGGTAAGGGTGTTTCGGGTTTTTGGATTTATGGTTGTAGCTTGTGATGCTGATGGTGGTTCTGAAGCTGCTGTGGCTCCCGGCGCGGGGCCCTCCTCTCCCCGCCCCTGAGTGGTTTTCACAGAGTAGGCTCCAAGCAGAGTTTTATACCTGCATTACACATCATTACAGAATCAAGCCTGGTTTCTTCGGATGGGTTCCGGACCCCTTCATTGTTCTAGCCTAAACAATGGTGTCGCAACAGCCTGGCGCAGCCGGCATGCAGCAATACCATAAGCTCGGGCTTGTCAATCTTCAGCTCAGCCTCGATTCTTGCGAAGTAGGTTGGCTCGGTCGACGGACGAGCGGAGCCACGAAGGCAGCGGATTGCCTGCCGATATGCTGTACATAGGAGCCAGGCCAGGTAAGTAGTGGGTACGACTGAATCCAGAAACACATGTCATGCATGTGGGTCACGGAGGTATCACGGGTATCGACCGCATGCTTTGAGAGGTTTCCAGATCCATTCCTGCTTTATGAGTTCATTGCTGTGGCCTAGAGGTCGCTGCATGCTTGCTAGGGTGCGGCCCCGCATGTTCGTGTTCCAGCTTGTCGCTCCGAAGTCAGTGTGGCGGTTTGCGTGCCGACAGCCAACAGCCATTTGGCCCGCGGATAGTACCACCGCTACCGCTCGTGCCACCCCTTGGGCGCTGGGAAGATGGGGATTGACATCACCGCCGGTGGCCGACAGAAGGCATATCACACTTGCTGCTTCCGGTTGTTATTCAAAAATGTTCGAACATCGGTTCTTTGCTCGAGCATCTCGATCGAGGGATTTCGGTGTTTCACGGGGCGCAAGATTGGCTTCCAAGCACTTGGGCACCAGATCAACAAGTAACAGGAGCATAAGTTCATGAGCAAGCAGATGTGTAATCTGCCCTTTATCGCCGATAGTTTGCTGCCTACGTTTCTCCAGAGCCAAATTTTCGGGGTCGAACCTTTGGGATGGTCCTGGAACTCGAGGAGCCATACAGATGTCTCTAAGTAGCAATGCCCCCATGCAGTCCCTACAGAACTATACGGTACGATACTATACATAATGCAGCCACCTCCTGGGAATTTTGTGCGCCCATAGCTGCATAGCCAGGCAAGGTGCCAGTCCTGTAGGAGTCAGTTCGGAAACCCCAAACCCCACAACCCCAAACACCAACGCGGGCCTTGTCCTTGGTAGGTAGGAAGGAAAAAATGCCCTGCTATTCGGGCTCGTCCGTGCGATGTAGGAGGCAAGAAATGCCCTGGGCAGCCCGAAGCCTTATCCTTTGTTGTTTCATGTCGTTTCCGAATTTCAAGAAGCATTCTTGGAGGTGAAGAAGCGCGAGGTGAAGTCGGACAACCCATACCTGCTGTGGCTGGGATCGAACGGAGCCTCATGCAAAGTAGGAGCCCAGTTGAGAAAGCCGTGGCTTTCGACACCCGAAGTCATACGGCCCATGTTTAGAACTGCTGCAAGAACCAGCGGTTGCCCGGTCAGGTTATACAGGTGCTTTTTTAAAGAGTTGGAGATGTTGAATCTGGGAGCCAAAGAGCTGTAGGAACATCCGGCCGGGTGTGGTGTTCCGGGAAGGAGCTTCCTTTGCACATAGCACTGGCCGATTAAAAAATCGGCGGCAAGCCCGTTCCCCAAGGCCTTCTGAACTCCACAAGCCTCAATGCCTGCGCCTTTCTTAGCAACTCCTAAGGCTCCTCTGCAAACTCTACAAGTTCCTGGCCCGTCGCACGGACTCGAAGTTCAACAAGGTGCTTGGTGCTTTCCCGCTAGAGCACTGCGATTCCACAAGAAAGCAGGTGATTCGTGCATTCGGTTTGGCAGAATTTTGTCTCGTTGGTGGATCAAGTTCATCCTGCCTGCAAGTAGGCCGGTTAGTGTCTCGGCTTCCGTAGTTAGAGTCAGAGTCAACTCCTTGGACAAAATCTGTTGGGAACAAGCTTCGTTGCTAGAAAGCCTGACGAGTGAAGGGGCCAGACATTCATCTTGCAGTGGTGAGGTATTCGCACGTGTAGCAGCGCGAGTCTTAGTGGCCGTGTTGGCAGTTTTGGCGGCAGGCCTGCCTTAGAGCAGGCGATAGCTGTAGCTGCACAAACAGTGGCGTTAGTAGTACTGGTCGTTTCAGAACCAGGACGCGGCGCCATCAACAGTTCTAAGCTAACTCAACGGACCTTAAATCCTTTTTTGGTGAAGTGGACAACCATCCGAACATGCTGTATAATATGTATTATATATTACATATTATATACTGTATATACATATGTCATATTTCAATCACTGGTGAACACACAGGGCCAGCTCCTGACTTGGATCGTCGTACTCGCAGCGTGAGTCTGCAGGAAAGCGGTAGAGTTAGCCCAGGCGAAGCTTGATAATATCGTAAAATATAATATAGTAGAATAGTATATAATATATAGTATATATAATATGTAATATATAATATATTTCATATTGAACATGATCTTTCAATCCGATTCTAGATTCCTCGCATTAGCCGCCGTACTCGTGCTCGGAAGGTCATCTGCAAGCGCTTGAACATGCCTCTTGGCGAAGACTAGTCCCTACTGCAAGATTTCTACAACGAATCAGGCAATATGTACTTGCCTGGAAGCGACACATCGGGAAGTACGGTGTGTCCCATCATTTCATTATCGGGCCAGAGTGGCCGGACCGAGCTCAAATGGCCCACTTGAGTGAGTGAGTGTCTGTGTGTGTGTGTGTGTGCGTGTTTGTGTGTGTCTGCGCGTGCGTGCATGCATGCATGCATGGTATGAATGAATGAATGTATGTATGTACGCATGTACGTGAGCCCGACCTTCTCGTGCTCGCAAGACCTGCAGCCGAGACTGAAAGCTTTCAAAGCAGGGAGCCCTGGGTGCCGAAGCTGAGGTCTGGCAGGAACCGCCCTCCTCTCTCACTCTCGAAGCTGATCAAGTTCATGGGCGGCAAGGCGGGCTTTGGGTTTGGGGGCTTAGGGCTCAGGGGCCTTCCAGCCCTTTCTGTAGAGGGAAAGGCATCCCTTTGTTGTACACCTCATCACTTCGTCAAGGGTTCAGCAAGACATGCGCAAGACCACTTCGGAGTGCGATGATGGACAGCCCTTTCATAAGCCTTTGGTTCTTTTCATGAGGACATGCGCAGCTTTCAGCCGCTCGCTAAGGTGGCTGCAATAAGTCTTGTACGACTGTGCAAGCCAGCGAATGTGGGGCAAGGATGGCTAATCGGCACCCATAATTCGCGTTGTCCTATAGGGCCCTGAATAATTACCAATGTTATTCCGAGGGTTCCTTATTATAGCTATAAGTTATAATATAATATGTGCCAAAACCTTGTTTTAATTATTAAAGCCCCTATATTAGAGGCAGCTGCCAGGGCATCTGGTGAAGGTTGCTTCAAGTGTTGTTGACGACCCCAACGGCCGGCATGGCAAAGATATTGACACGACACATGTGGGAGTAAGACGGATCCTACTAATTATTTAGGGTACTATATTAGGGTCCCCTATTTTCGGAAACCCCGATGTCTTGCCAGGAGGGCAAGATCGCCGTTGTTGTGGGCAGCGTGACGGATGACAAGCGCGTGTATGAGGCGCGGGCACAGGGATGGCAGTGGCCTACTGGCATACTTTGAGATTCGGCAATCGTTTTATCTTGGCACTTGCTGTCTGTATTCCGTGCGGCTCTACTGGTTTCGAAGGCGGATGAAGGTGACATCAGAGCACAACGCACTAAGTGTAACCTACAAGTTGGCATTGTCTAGACTCATCGGACCTTGCACATGCTGTTCGGAGTGGAGCTCCCTTCAAAAATTCATCCTTCACTTCAAGCTGTGCATCAAAAATTATGTTCTGTCATCGCGAACAGCAATGGTGGCAAACCGTCGGTCGTCCTAGCTCCGGCACGTTCAATATGGGCAAGCGTCGTTGATGCCTCCAACCTTCACTGAAGCGTCATTGTATGTCATGGTCTTTCTGCGCACTATGCAGCCTGCCCTGAAGCCTATACCCTACTATAGGGGCTTAAATAATTACCAATACTAATTTATACTATAATGGGCCCCAAAGCCCTATTCTAATTATTAAGGCCCCTACAACACCCTGCGCCCAAAAGCTCAACAAGAATCCGGGCAGTCTCGCCATCATGTGCCGAAAGGTTCCCGAGCTGAAGGTTTGCGCTCTCCGCTTCACGGAGACTTGGGCCCTGCAATGGGAATACGAATAATGAGTCGTAGCTAGTTGTTGGGGAGCATTTTCTTGCAGGTGCCCTCATCTAGCTATAGTGTTGTTGAATCATTCGGGGCTCCGAGATGGGAGTTTGAGACAATAGCGGACCGAATATAATATGAACATGCATATATATATATATATATTTGTATGTATATATATATATAGATATATATATATAGATATATGTCTATATCCTTGCGGGTTCAGCTCTGGAGGTGGTTTCGTTTCCGTAGTTTTCAGGGTTTCGCATTCTTTCCGGGACCCGCACACCACTGCTCTGTGGCAAGTCTCGAGAACCCCCGAAGCACGGCGCTCGCCCAGAGGAGACTGCACGCGCCCGCATCCTCAAGGCCGGTGGGGAGCCTTGGCTTTGAGAAGGATGTTTTTTGTAAATACTACATATACATAAGTACATATATATGTTTAAATATAGATGGAGAGAGATCTATGTGTCTATATGGATATAGAGCGAGTATGTACGCATACGCATGTTCTCTGTATCTGTATGCGCGAGCATATGCGTTTATCATCTTCCATTTTGTTTTTCATGTTTTATGACAGCTGGTTGCTACACCCTAAACCCTAAACCGTGGCTCAGTAACCTGCTGTAGAGGATCCCGGTCTGGGGGATGTTGGTAAGTTCGGTTTTGTCAGTTCCAGGCAGGTTCGGAGGCATTTGGAGCTTGATGCATGCTTTGTTGTAGCATGTGTCTACGTATGAGGGTCATAGCAGTTTCTTCTTGCTACGTTTAAAATTTCACGTTTCATTTCTCAGGTTCGCAGATTGGGATTCAATCGATGCCACAGGCCGAAGAAGCAGACGTCAACATGCGAGCAGGTTCCGCCCAAATCAATTGAGTTTATGTTGCGATGAGTTTAGCATGTCCACCCCTCCACGAGGCCCCTTGTCCGTGACGGTTTCGTGGTTCAACGGTTTTAGGGTCTAGGAATCCCAGCCGTTACTTGTGAGATCATGACGAAGTTTAGGAAATCAAGGGCCCACTGGGCTTCCAAACGTCGAAGGGGACTCAGGGTTGAGAGCGGCCCTACCCTAAACGTTTAATCTTAAACCCTATACTACGAACCTTAAACCCCCTAGCCAAAAACCTTTTTCGAACTGAAGGAGTGCATCACCTTCGACACCTTGGCCATGCGCAGCCCGCTTGGGATGCATGGCAGTGCTTAGTCAGGGCACAGGTGTGTGTGTGTGTTTCGGGTTTAGGATGGTTCTAGGGTTTTTCCTCTACGTCCTCCTGGCACACAAGACAGCTCCAGGTTCAAAGAAGGGCAAAAATCTAGGGCTAGGGGTGTGCAGCTGCGGAGGGTTTTGTGGACACACTGGAGTAGCTTTCAGACCAAGTGTTCGCTATTCTGCCTGCTACCTTGGCTTTGTGCCTCTAAGCTTGTGTGGCTGTCATGTGACCTCTTATGGAGCCCGCATGGCGAGCATCATGAGCATCAGCTGGATTCTGTTTAAAGGCTCTCTCTCCCATCATCTGTCCTTTGAACCTTCAGGAGGCGTAGCAGTTCGACCGAGTGATTGAACAGAATTACGGAGCCTGCGGTGCGAGCATCATGAGCATCAGCTGGATTCTGTTTGAAAGCTCTCTCTCTCCGATCGTCTGTCCTTTGAACCTACAGGAGGTGTAGCGTTCGGCCGAGTGATTGAACAGAATTACGGAGCCGGCAGGGCGAGCATCATGAGCATCAGCAGGATTCTGTTTAATGGCTCTCTCTCCCATCATCTGTCCTGTGAACCTACAGGAGGCATAGCAGTTCGACCGAGTGATTGAACAGAATTACGGAGCCCGCGGGGCGGGCATCATGAGAGGCGTAGCAGTTCGACCGAGTGAATGAACGGAATTACGGAGCCCGCAGGGCGAGCATCATGAGCATCAGCTGAGTTATGTTTAAAAGTTTTTCTCTCTGATAGTCTGTCTTTTGTACCTGCAGGAGGCATAGCAGTTCGACCGAGTGATTGAACGGAATTACGGAGCCTGCGGGGCGGGCATCATGAGCATCAGCTGGATTGTGTTTAAAAAGTTTAAAAGCTCTCTCTCCGATCATTCGTCCTTTGAACCTACAGGAGGCGTAGCAGTTCGACCGAGTGATTGAACGGAATTACGCAGCCCGCGGGGCGAGCATCATGAGAGGCGTAGCAGTTCGGCCGAGTGAGTGAACGGAATTACGGAGCCCGCAGGGCGAGNGAGTGATTGAACGGAATTACGCAGCCCGCGGGGCGAGCATCATGAGAGGCGTAGCAGTTCGGCCGAGTGAGTGAACGGAATTACGGAGCCCGCAGGGCGAGCATCATGAGCATCAGCTGGATTGTGTTTAAAAAGTTTAAAAGCTCTCTCTCCGAGCATTCGTCCTTTGAACCTACAGGAGGCGTAGCAGTTCGACCGAGTGATTGAACGGAATTGCGGAGCCTGCAGGGCGAGCATCATGAGCATCAGCTGGACTGTGTTTACAAGCTCTCTCTCCGATCATTTGTCCTTTGAACCTACAGGAGGCGTAGCAGTTCGACCGAGTGATTGAGCGGAATTACGGAGCCCGCGGGGCGAGCATCATGAGCATCAGCTGGATTGTGTTTGAAAGCTCTCTCTCCGATCGTCTGTCCTTTGAACCTACAAGAGGCGTTGCAGTTCGACCGAGTGATGAACGGAATTACGGAGCCCGCGGGGCGAGCATCAGGAGCATCAGCTGGATTGTGGTCCTTTGAACCTACAGGAGGCGTAGCAGTTCGACCGAGTGATTGAACAGAATTACGGAGCCCGCGGGGCAAGCATCATGAGAGGCGTAGCAGTTCGCCGAGTGAATGAACGGAATTACGGAGCCCGCAGGGCGAGCATCATGAGCATCAGCTGAGTTATGTTTAAAAGTTTTTCTCTCTGATAGTCTGTCCTTTGTACCTGCAGGAGGCATAGCAGTTCGACCGAGCGATTGAACGGAATTACGGAGCCTGCGGGGCGAGCATCATGAGCATCAGCTGGATTGTGTTTAAAAGCTCTCTCTCCGATCATTCGTCCTTTGAACCTACAGCAGGCGTAGCAGTTCGACCGAGTGATTGAACGGAATTACGCAGCCCGCGGGGCGAGCATCATGAGAGGCGTAGCAGTTCGGCCGAGTGAGTGAACGGAATTACGGAGCCCGCAGGGCGAGNGAGTGATTGAACGGAATTACGCAGCCCGCGGGGCGAGCATCATGAGAGGCGTAGCAGTTCGGCCGAGTGAGTGAACGGAATTACGGAGCCCGCAGGGCGAGCATCATGAGCATCAGCTGAGTTGTGTTTAAAAGCCTTTCTCTCTGATAGTCTGTCCTTTGTACCTACAGGAGGCATAGCTGTTCGACCGAGTGATTGAACGGAATTACGGAGCCTGCGGGGCGAGCATGAGCATCAGCTGGATTGTGTTTGAAAAGTTTAAAAGATCTCTCTCCGAGCATTCGTCCTTTGAACCTACAGGAGGCGTAGCAGTTCGACCGAATGATGGAGCCTGCAGGGCGAGCATCATGAGCATCAGCTGGATTCTGTTTAAGAGCTCTCTCTCCGATCATTTGTCCTTTGAACCTACTGCAGGTGTAGCAGTTCGACCGAGTGATTGAACGGAATTGCGGAGCCTGCAGGGCGAGCATCATGAGCATCAGTTGGATTGTGTTTACAAGCTCTCTCTCCGATCATTTGTCCTTTGAACCTACAGGAGGCGTTGCAGTTCGTTACGGAGCCCGCGGGGCGAGCATCAGGAGCATCAGCTGGATTGTGGTCCTTTGAACCTACAGGAGGCGTAGCAGTTCGACCGAGTGATTGAACGGAATTACGGAGCCCGCGGGGCAAGCATCATGAGCATCAGCTGGATTCTGTTTAAAAGCTTTCTCTGCGATCATTTGTCCTTTGAACATACAGGAGGCTTAGCAGTTCGACCAAGTGATTGGACTGAATTACGGAGCCCGCGGGGCGAGCATCATGAGCATCAGCTGGATTCTGTTTAAGAGCTTTCTCTCCGATCATTTGTCCTTTGGACCTACAGGAGGCGTAGCAGTTCGACGTGATCGGACTGAATTACGGAGCCCGCGTGGCGAGCATCATGAGCATCAGCTGGATTCTGTTTAAAAGCTTTCTCTGCGATCATTTGTCTTTAGAACCTACAGGAGGCGTAGCAGTTCGACCGCGGGGCGAGCATCATGAGCATCAGCTGGATCGTGCTTAAAGCTTTCTCTCCGATCTTCTGTCCTTTGAACGTTCAGCAGGTGTAGCAGTTTGATCGCATGATTGGACGGTTTCACGGTGGGCCTGCAAATCTGCGGAAGCATGTAATGTCAAGCCTTCAATCCCCGTAGCTCAAGCTACGACCTCTCGCCCCGGAAACTGCAACAAACTGTCTCTGGGAACCCAAACTCCCAAAAATTCCGGAGCTATGTGGAGCCTTGCCTGCCTTGTGCGAGTGTGAGCGTCGAGAAAAAAAACCTCCCGAAACGCTCAGGAAGGGCACCGTCCTCCTCCGTGGCCCGGTGAAAGGCCGCGAGGCCGAACGCCACTTCGGCAAGGCCAGGCTTTGATTTTAGTATATTTCATAGTAAACTATAGTATATAAGTATATATTAGGACATATATATATATACACACCACATCATAGCTATCATGGAACACGTGGAAGTGGGAGGGGGGGGGGGTGTGGGATAGTGAGGATTGGGAGGTACTGATGGTGTGCAGCCTCTTGTTTTCGAAGTGTGTGTGTACATAGATAATGCAGATGTGAGCATACTCATGTAGCAGAATCGGGGATACCCTTAGATTCAGCATCCTCGCAGACTCCCCGTTGGTCAATGTGTGCGCTGCGCACGGCAGGAGATATGTAGGGTGCAATGGTCAAGGATGTCAAGGTGCCATCGAAACAACGGGCAGTGAGTGCCTACAGGCGCCATGCCATTGGTTTTGGCTAGCGACTTTCGAAGTCAGCGACTTTCGAAGATACGCTGGGATTGTGTCTAGGCAAGAAGGCCTGCTACGATGTAGCCAAGCAAACGTCTTTCGCGCATGTGCCGCTGAAACTAATCCTGATTACAAGCTTCAAGGCTCAGCACTCTGCTTATACATCTACATGGGTGGTTGTCAAAATTAGGGTCCCAATTGGGGTCCATACGGCACCAAACATTTAGCGTAACCAAACAGGGACCATAATTTTGACAACTACCCACATGCATGCAGGAGCACATACATACATATCATGCGCATTGTACGTTTTTAACATAATGCACATAGAGAGAAACGCATAAATGTGCAAGTGCGTACATTGCTCTGTTTTGCATTGAAACATGCTAGTTTAACCACAATAGTACATCCTACATTATATTTCATTGCACTACGTCATTCTATATGAAGTATATTACATAAGTACTTACCAGTCCATTTGCATTTGCATGTGCATCTACATGTGCCATGATATATTGCATTGCAGTAGGCTGCATGGCATGTCACTCTAAACCGTACCACAGTACAGTACAGTAGGTAGACTACGTTTACATCTGAATTTGCATCGCGTGATGTTACTTTGCATTACTTACGTACGTACCTACACATAAACTGTATGGAATTTCTGCATCTCGCGCATGGAAAATCTTATACCAGTATATGCTTATGTGTTTGTTTTTATTCTGTGGAAGGGCCAAGTCTCGTAGCAAGAGCTTGGCGCGAGGCTCCTGGGGTGCCCAACTCCAAGACGGCCCCCTACGTCCGCTCCAAAGGCACGAAAGCCCTGGTGAGGTTTCAGGTGCTGTAAGTGTAAGGGTCCTGGGTGTCTCTAGCATTTTCAGGGGATCGGGCAGTTTGTGGTGCGCAATGTGGAGTTGAATGTCGTTCCGTCCACAAAGAGGAGTTGTGGGGCTTGATTATGGCTCTGTTGTAAAGAGCCACGTTGAGCAACACTCACTGTGGTGCTATTGCGAAGCGTCATAGGTACAGAGATTCCACTATTATTTCCATAATCAGTCATTGGTCATGGTCGTCGTTGTCGGCGTAGTAGCAGTCGTAGCGGTAGCGGTAGGGCTAACGGTAGCATGCAGCAGCAGGCGGAGGAGGAGGAGGAGGTGTTGTCGGTGCTGTTGTTGTTGGTGGTCATGGTGGTGGCGTTGTTGTTGTTGTTGCTGTTGCTGTTGTTGTTGTTGCTGTTGTTGTTGTTGTGGTTGTTGTGGTTGTTGTTGTTGGTACAGACAAAAACAACAGCCTGTAATTGTTCTTAATAAGAAGCAATTGGGAATGCTTCCGGCGACCGCATAGGGTGCCTGTAGAGTTTTGGGGGAATGCAAGCCATGGTTTACACAGCAACTGCCCCACGAAAGAAATGCGACATATATATATATATATATATATATATATATAAATATGTATGTATATATATATATATATGGGTTGACGGGGCTGCAGTTTTTTTTTGTGCCTTGTTGTTGTTGATGTTGGGGACAGAGATTTTTAGAATCCGATCAAAACTTAAGCGTTTGGGCTTCGATCTGTGGGTTTCAGGTATGGAAGCTTGATGTTTAGGTACTGCGTGTTTTTGGTTGGAGAAATGAGTTGAAACGTGACAAGAGGGCGATCTTAAGTGTCGGGGCTTACGTCCCCTTCCACAGTGAACTGCAGGTGCTTAGCCGCTCACCCGATTGGATCTGAGGATTTCAAAGATTCTACTTACCGTTCTTGCGTCTGTCAATGTGGGCTTTCTGGTACAAGGACCAATAGACCACCATCGAAGCTTGCCCCTAAAACATCAACAAAAGTTGAAAATGTGAAAATCCCTGCACAGAACCGAGAGACTGCCAGCGGAACGCAAACAAGAGCTCTTTGAGGAACAGTTGCAGAATAGTGGTCGAGCCCCTCGTGAAAAGAACCAGATCTCCGTCCAAGGTCGCAAGTTCGAGAAGTCCCGCGGACGCAGGAAGTCTCGCGGCTTCAAGGTGTAAGCATGCACGGACATATCCCATGGCACTCAGCGGCGGCGTGGCAAAGAAAAGAGCTTAGAGCGCTGGCACTTGGTCTTAGCATATCATAAAGAAGTGTCCAATACTATTCATTACTATTCAACGCCGTCAACCATTTACTTCCCGTCAACCCAGTACTTCCCGAGAAGTGCATGCAAGCGCTCAATTTGTGTTGAGGCTGTGTTTCGATTGCAGTGTTGCAATCTGTTGGTTTTTGGGCGATGCCCTTCCTCAACACCGACCCGAGTGCACAATGTTGGCCTTAAGGGCAGTGCTCCCCTTGTCGGAGACGTCCCAGGACACCGGCTGGAGCAAGACTGGTTCTTTCTTTCCGTTAGAACCCTGTAGAACAACCCGCGAGGGCTGATTGGATGTCTCAGCTTAAGGTCGCGTGTTCATGGCAACGGCAGCAGGGCTTTCTGCAGCAGTGCAGTGGCCGAAGTACTTCCCATGTTAGTCGGATCCCGGAAGCTCGAAACCGTCTTCGCCCGACCCTGCTTAAGTGAGCCATGCATTGCAGGCACTGTTGCGGGTTCCCAGCCTGCCGGTCAGCGGAAGAAGCTCCTGCTTACAGGCTGGGAGTGCTTTGGATACTCGGGGCTCAGTGCTACAAAGTTGTTATCTAACTGTTTGTTCCGACTCCCCAAACCCGAGCAAGAGCTTCTGAGCAAACTAGAGACTGCGCAGATCAGCGTGCCATAGTGGCGCAGACATGGTAAGAACATCCAATAGCCCTTGTGTTGGTACGTGTTGGTATCCTTGATCTGCGTGTGCTGGGAATACAAGTGCCTTAAACACCCCTGGAAGCTACCCCATGAGACTCCCGGAGTGGTTTCATGGCCAAACCCAAGCAGGGCCAATAACAATATTAGAAACCATAAGCGCTAAGAACATTCACAAGAATAAGGACAAAAATTGGGATAAGGATAATCACAATAATATGAATGAAAATTGAAACCCGTAAGCAGCTTTCTCGGCTGAGTCCTCACAAAGACCCTGCAACTATCGCGTGGCAAAGGCAGGGCTGCAAAGATCCTGGCAGAGGCCCGGAACCAAAAGGTTTTGAGTTCAAAGCGTAGATTGTGATGGCAACATGTGTGAGCTTGCATGACGCAGCAGGAGACGCCTAACCTTAGACCCTAAACTCTAAACTAGAACCCTGCAATGCGGGCCTCGTCCTTGCTAAGTAGGAGGGAAAAAAACTCTAAACTACACCAACAACCTCGCCTTGCACGTCCAAGTGAGCGTCGAAACCCAGAAGCCGATCGGGGTTTGATGTCTGGGCTTTGGTGTCCACGGCTCGGGTGACACATCATCAGCCAGCTCTTTTTGTACAATCTTCGGGCAGACCTCTGGTTGGTTTAGTGGAACTTTTTGAATTCAGCTGTTCTTTCTGGTGCGGCATTGTAACTACTCACCGTTTTGCGGAGCCGTCTCACCTATTCCCCACCTCCCAACACCTGTCCAACATACGCCTCCGCCGCAGAAGGCCCGTGACGAGGATCCAGCACCGGCCTCCAACAAGCAAGGGGAGGCAGGTGCCGGAGGAAGCGGTGATATTCGGGTCAGTTTACCTTGCGCCCTTGACCTTTACACTCAAGCCTAAGGAAATTTATTGACTATCGGGGGGAGCCCGTTGCCGGTGTTTGACAAACCCTCCGACCTTCGGTTGTTGGACCATGAGTCCGAGAACAAGCCTTCCTGATTCGAGGTTTGGGGTTTATAGGGTTTACCCCTGAACCCTAAACCCTAAGCAGCGGTCTTCAGGGGAGGTTTGCTTTGACAGAAGCAGAGAAATTCGGGAGACACAGTCCGACGACTGACTGATGCTTGCAGTTCTTTCTTAACCCCGTGCTGCGAGCACTCGAAGGCTAAAGTAAAATGCAAGCACTTCTTTGTGCAGGCTTGGGCATTTTGAGTTTGAAAGTTTCGCGGTCGAGTCGTCAATGGAATGCAGCCCGAAACCTGGTGAAAGGAAGCAGCGACGAAGAAGCGGCCTTTGGCCACGCCGATGCAGGCGGAGAGCCCATGAGATTTTCAACATTCTCCTGCTCGGATCAGTTTTGGAGTCCATGAAGCGCCAGTGAAATCCAGGAGGCATGCTCGAGTACTTTTGGGTCCGCTTGGATCTGTAGGAATCCAACTAAGTCCCATGCAGGGAGCTTTTCCATGGTGCTTTGTAGGGAATGGGGGAATGGATCCCTATAGTAGTCCCTATTGACTTCCCGATAATAGTAATAGTCCCCATAATCCATTCCCCCATTCCCTACTAAGCACCAGGGAGACAAGTCCCATGCAGAGAGAGCTTGGCTCGTACCGGGCTGGCTAAGGCCTTCAATGTAGCCGAGAATCGCTGGGACCTCGGATTCCACATTGGTTCATCGTCCCATCGTGTGGCAAGAGTCTGTGGGAAGGCAGAATCCAAGGGGGCTTGGAGGTGTTTTGGGGCTAGATTTGCTGATTTGCTGCTGGATTCGGTTTTTTCTGTTGATCCTTTCTCCCCGGCCCTGGTTTCGTGTGCTATGCCTGTTCATTTTAATACCGCTTGCTACATGATTCGCCTTGTGTAAGAGTAGGCCGGTAGAATGGCAAGAACACAGAAAGACAGCTCGACCTGCCCATGCACACGTCAGCTTTGTATTATCCGCCACATGCATCAGGAAGTCCAGATCGTGGACATATAGCATTTCGCTCGAGAATCTTATGGCCCAGCCCGAATACATGCACACCTTCTGCACATGTACATCCCATGTACAAGGTGCAAATCTCTGCATTTCATTTGCTGGTTTTGCAGCATGTGAATTATGGCCGCCTGATGGAGCCTTCCTCAAGCTTGGACAGTTGGCTGGTCACTACCACAGCGGCATTACTGGACTGCTAAATAAACATCTGCTGAGGACCGCAGCCGTATGTGGGAGACAGAAAAATGACTCGCTCCAAGCATGGGGCTCAGAGTGTGAGATGCTGTGCCAGACGGTCCGAGAGAAGTTCTTGTTTCTGCACCGAGGAAGACTCGTGTGGCCCAAAATAGCAATTGCCCAAGACCTTGGCCAACCACACGGGATCTTCAATCGTATGGCATGATTCACGAAGCGCCGTCCTCTCGCCCACACAAGTTCGCATGTAACATCATCCGAGTCAATGGAAAGGTTTTTGTCCCGAAGCAGGTTTCCCTGCATGCTTGCAGATGTTGCTTAGCAGAAAAGCAGCGACTGCCCGATGCCGAGGTTCAACGAAACCGGTCAGTTGAAGGAACCGGTAGAAGTGCAGGCCTCAGATTAGATCGCTCCGCCCCGACACTGAGTTCTCTGAAAGCAAGGGACCCTCTTATGGAGTCCCAAATATTCGGATCCTTACTGCAAGGATCCCGAAAAGGAGCCCGCCCTTAATTTTCCAAAACCTGGCCTTGTCTTGTGTGGTTGCAGGGTGCATGGTGGTGCGTGGTTATGCACGATCGATCAAGGGCAAAGTTTCCGTACGTACCGGTTTTACCGGGTGGGGAACGGGGTGCTGTCTGGTGGCCTTCTGGGTAAGGCATCTCCCAAAGCCGTCGCCTGCTGTGCCACCTCAGCCAAAGAGATATATGAAGGTTCTTTGTGTCACAAAGCCGAAATCCTGAAGCTGAAGCAGCTAAATGACATGAAATTTGCAAGTGCTGTTGGCTATGGCTCAGGCGTCTGATTGTCAGTTCCATGCCTTGTGTGCTCCGAACTAGAAACCTCATGTCGATCATGTTCTTCATGGAACTGCCTTGGCAGCTCAGAATCCAGTATGTATCTTCGCCATACCAGGTTCAACAAGACTTGCTGACACTTAGTGAGGGTAAGGGCTACCGTAGTGGATGAAAAAGTCGCATTGACCGAACCGGCAGCGCCAAGCAGGCACCGGCTTCAATGGTTGAGCGATGCTCGCAGACTTTGTCCCTTTTGCTGGCCTTCATCCCCTGTGTCGCTGGCCAATCTCTCGATGAGATATTGCTGCCGGCCGTAGTAGGAATTGGAGGCTTGATTGTAGGACTTCTGCTCGTCTTCGGCTCAGTTGCTTGTGCACGGCGGTGTCTTTTCAGCCCTCGGCGGCATGAGCAAAAGCATGAAGATCAAGATGTTAGATGCGTGGCTTGTGTGGCTTGTGGTGGTGCTGGCTGTGGTCTCTGTACCGCTCCGTGCATGGCTTGCGATAACAGGGGATGCGGCTTGTGCGCATCAAGCTCTCGGGCACCGGAGGCAGCTATCGGCGAGTGTGATCGTGCTAGCGATCCCAAGCTACTCCAAGGCGGCATGGCCCCCGCACCGACGGAAGCAGTTATCGGCAATGGTGGTGATGCTGGAGATTCCAAGCCGCAGGAAGCCGTCACGGCATGGGACACGCCGTGCTTCGAGGGTGATGTAGAGCAGTCCCATGCGTCGCCTCTGTGTATTCTCCTGGAGCCCAAAGGCTCTGCTGCAGGGCCTCCATAGACGGCCGCATGCTTTCTGAGGCTGAAATGGACCAGATGGCATGATTCCATGGAAGCTGATTCAGCCCCCTTGATGATTCATAGTGCTGTTCATAGCGGCACCACTCCAGCTACCTGCCAGGCTGGCAGTTCTGCCGCAGGCACGTTTTGGGGAGATCTTGCTGCATTTTACCGCAGGCTACAAAGCCAAACTGCTACGACCAGAAGATCCCGATGCCTTCCGTTGGTATGCACATGTGATGTCGCTGCCAGATTTAATATGTTGCAAGGGCCAGAGGATTCAATCAAGAGCCTCGCCCCGAACAGCACCACGTTGAAGCAAATTCCGTCAACGAGCACCTGCAATATGCACATGGCACGTGGAGACCAGGATTGCGGACATGCCAGCTGTGTCGGAAAGAGTTCGAGCATTGCCTCGGGGTCCCCGTCTAACAAAGTGGAATGGGCCAGTTGAATAGTCGAACACAGCTCCTCACCCAAGGAATTTCGAGTTTGTTGGCAGGAACCCGCACCTGTGCACTTACCGGGCATTGCCTGCATTGCACCAAATCGCAGCCAGGATGCATGCGAGCGTGATCCTGTAGTTCTTGAGTACTTACCATGTAAGATTCCTTTACCTAATCCCAGACCAAGTGTTGTGTCTGACGCACACACAGAATGAGAGCCTTGCACTTTCAATCTCTCTAAGCGAAGTAGTTGTAGTTCTGGGAAAGGCATGGCTTCGACAACATATACGCCACCCTGGACCAAGGACACGAAGTCAGTCGGGATGGCATCGAACTCACTGGGACCGGCCGTTGTCTCAGACTGAGCCGACCACACCAAATCCAGCAGTACTGTTTTGTTTCCCCGCTCGTGCCAGCGTTATGTCAAGTGAAACCGAAGCTTGTTAGCTTGCGCCCACCTGGCCAATCATCGTTGCTTGCATCCGGTTCAGATTTGCAGGGTCGGGTTGAGTAGCCGTCCTTACCTGCCGGCGTGTCTTGCCGACATCCATGCCCTGGACGAAGCGTCTCAGTCATAGCCGCTCTGGCACTCGACTGGTGGCTACAGCGGTTACCTCGAGAAAACGTCTGGCTCAAGGTCTGGGGATATTGTGGCCGGGTCGCCTGATGAATCCTTTTGGGTAGGTCAATATGACAATGTCAATGTCTGCAGCTTGCATAAGCATATCACGTATCAGCAAGGCATCTGAAATTGTTACATGTTTATTGCCTTCATGCCGGCATGCCCGTGTTTTTTGAAATCCCTTCCGGCTAGCCATTCAATGTACTTCCGGTCCGGACTGTCACAGGCAAGAAGCAAAACCACCCGAGATCTGTGGTCTCCCTGCTACGAGTCATCTGCATCTTGTTTGATCTTCGAAGTCCTGGGCTAGCTGACCGAGCCTTAACTGCATTGACTCTGGGCTCCGTCGTGCTTGGTTGGACTTCCTTTGTACAGGACAGTGAAACAATCACATTGGCCATGAATAGGGGCCACTGGGTCCCGAAACCGTTGCAATATCGCCCTGTCTCCAACTTTGGAGAAGGGTACCTGTTCTTCTCAGTGTAGGCTTTTCTTTTTAAGGGGCTGCGTGGTGTACGGCTTTAGGAGATTGGGTTGAGATTTTAGGGTTTGGGGGCTGATGCCGGTGGGCACCTTTTGTCTGCACGCACAGTCGAGACTGACCCTGGCGGCTAGACTCGGGTGGACTCTGCTAAAAAACTATGCATGCAGTTTGACCTCCTTTGTAGGGATCTTTCTCAATACGTCGGATAGGCACGGAAAAGAGAAAGCGCCCGACACAGCATGCCAACCTCTCGTAATATAGGGGCCATAATAATTAGAATAGGGTTGTTGCGGTATTTTGTACTATACTACTACTAAGGAACCCCCACAACAGCTTCATCCCAAGTCGCTGCTCGCAACATCCACTTCGAGCTCGTGGTAGCAGTTTCCGAAAATTAAGGGTACCTTATTCTGGGGTCCTTCTAATAAGGATCCTACTAGTTGGGGTGCTATATTTGGGTCCCCGATTTTCGAAAACTGCCATATACCGCGCACAAGAGCAGACGATGGTTTGGTACAGAAACAAAACAGTGCTCTACAGAGCACCTCGTTCGTCAAGCAGACGTACGTTCTGGAGGTTTTCAAGCAGCCCATTGAGGGTCCTTATATTGCAGATCTTAGTTGTATTTTAGGTTCCATTTTGTTCCGAAACCCTTGCTGTGCATGGAGACATCAATCTGCCGCTGCGGCTCCCAGGCCAGAACGAAACGTTCTCGAACTGCGCTCAGAAAATGCATGGATGTGGGTTTCCCTTTCCCCTTCGATGACAGGGCTTGGCGTTTAGATAGGATCCTCGCGGACGACTTGAGCTCGGGTAGTTTGGCAGTCGCGGTGGGGATGCATTCAGAAGCTGAGTCGTTGGAATTTTGAGATGTGCATCTACCGGTTTCCAGGATCGTTCCTTATTACAATTGTAGTATAACGGCTAAGGCCCCTAGATTAGTCGTGCAAGCCACGCCTTTGACAAGACAGAAGCCACAGTCTTCTGAGCAGTTGGAAGTCACGCAGAGTCCAGAAAGTTTGCAAAGGGATGGGCAGTTGTTCCATACCTTGTCGGCAATGGTCGATGACAAGATGTTGGGGCTCCGGCTCCTTAGGGTTTAGGGTTTAGGGTCCTCTATTCCGCTCTCATGGCTGGCATCGGGAAACTCTGTGCAGCGGAGAGCAACGAAAGCGTCACGAAGCGAAGCTCGGCCCAGGCAGTCAGCTGGAAAAGCTCCAGCGCGTTCAGAGTCAGGGCAGGGCTCACAGCAGTACCTCCTAAGGATTGGGTTTAGGCTTTAGGGTTTAGGCTCTAGGGTTTGGGGTTTGGGGTTTAGGGTTGGGCGGAGATCACGGTAGGCTGCACGGACCGTCGGATTGGCAGCTGGGAAGGGGTTGCTTATGCACATGAGACTGGTGAATTAGGCAGAGTCCAGGCCCACAGGGGGTCGTTGCTCGTAGCGATTGGGGCCGCTTCAGGAACCTGAGGCCCCGAAAGCACTGATTACCCGACGCAGTCATCGAGCTTCTGCAAGCTTCGACCATGTCGCCCCCCGAGGTTTGCCAATAGTGTGGGACTCAGACGTTTGTGCCGTGCGCGTTTCAGTATTCGGTTTTTGCAACGTGATCAGCGCCCCGAAATGTCTGCGGGTGACCCGAGTGGAAGCAGAGCTTCCGATGAAGACTGTACATTGTCCAAGCCCCGATTAGGACCAAGTGATTAAATAGGAGTCTGTCGGCCATAGGCCTTTCGAACCAAAGTCTACTCTTGCCTTGATCCAGGAAGCAATCCTTTTTTGGTAGCTGGGTGGGGTGTGTTGCGGGTGGGGATGCCGGGAGAGGAACAGACCACTTGTGCTGAAGTGCCGTGGTAGGCGCAGCGGTTAATAATTGGTTAATATAGGGGCCTTAATGATTGGAATAGGTTTTTGGGGCCCATTATACTAAATTTATAACAAGGAACCCGCAAAATAGCATTGGTAATTATTTAGGCCTTACATTATCCTGCGCCAGGAACGGGAATCGCAGAGGCAGAGGGCCGGAGCCTCACTGATTCCTGTTAGTCCCGCTGTCGCTTGTTCGCCCTCTTCGCCGGTAGGAGTTGGGGAGGCGGAGCAAGAGTGTAGTCATGATACCAATTGCCCTACAAGGCTAGTCTGAGAAAGGACCGAGGGAGGTACATACGGGGAGTTCAGACGCCCTCCATGTCTATGGCGCGAGATCGCGCGCTGGCTCAACAGCATCCCACGTATGCCTCAGATGATGAACTCAGAAATCAGAAGGTCGAAGGATGACGATTCCATATCAGCAGAAGACCGACGGGTCCAAGCCATGATCCCAAAGCCACTTTCAGCTGCAACCTGCGAGTTCTCGTCGAGTCATCAAACCCTGCGTAAGAAGTGCCACTTACGCCGAGTGCTTACAGTTTCACAAGGCTTTTCGTGTTGCTGCGGTTTGCCATGCCGGAGGTCCTTAGCGACTCGGATGACGAACGCGACGAGCGCCAGGACAAGCACGGACAGTACGTTAGCAGAGGGCCTAGTATAATATAATTTGGGGCCTAAATAATTACCAATACTATTGTGGGGGTTCCTTACTATAATTATAGTATAATGGGCCCCCAAACCCTATTCTAATCATTAATGGCCCCGACAGTAATCGACCGGAATGCCAAAGTTGTGAGAGTCGAAACCGAAACCTTAAGGCCTCAAGCCGAGTTGTTTGGGGCCCTGAATCCACGCCGACAGTGCGGTTAGCACTGGAAGTCGGAGGTTCGCCAAAACGAGTGGGAGACTTGAGAGGCCTGTGTATACTTGGCTCTTCTTAGCATAGTTGTTGATGGTTGTTGGTTGTTCTGCTCCTTTCTCCAACAACTGGGTTTCCTCTCACTGTCAGTAGTTGTATGTGAGCTGTGTTCGTCTGTGTGTGGTTATGTGACTATGTGCTATGTACTGTATTTACGCATGCATGTATGTATGTATGTTTGTGTGCTTGAGTACGCATGTGGGTAGGTATGTATGCATGCATGCATGCCCATTAGTTGCCCACAACTTCGAGCCAGTGTTCGACATAGTATGGCACTTGCTGTCAGCGTGTGCTAGCCCTAGTGGTGATATACATGTTTCCCTTGCCAGTAAACTTTTGCAGAGAATCTGTCTTCTTGGGCTGTGGGGATTTGTGGCGTGTCCTGACGGTGCGGCCGTGGCAAACTACACCGCAAGGCTTCCTTTGCGCTGCTAAGCTTTTTACTGTACGATTTATACACTTTCTTGCTTTCAGCGACAGATCCGCCGGGATTTCAGGGATGCGTTCTGTGGCATAGCGCGAATGTCACCGCACAGCGTATCAATGTCACAAGGGAGGGGGCTGCAGGTGCATTAAACTCGCTTGTCTTGGTGATACGATGTTAGATGCGACTGCAACCGTGATGGCGGTGCTAGTCTTACTACACGCATGTTGCAGCATTCTAGCTATGACCGCGCGACGGTGCGAATGCTTTCGCAAAAGATGTGATGTCACAGAGACGTTGGTAGCTGATCTGCTGCAAGAAGCTTCAAGCATGCAGGTTCGCCGAAAAGCTTGTTCTTGTTCTCTTATTTTCCTTGGCTTCAGTTTCCCAAAGGTCCATTGGCGCAACATCCAGCCAAAATCCTAAACGCTTAAAGTTGAGATCCTAGCTTTCAAAAGCCCAAACAGCCCCTGTCGTGTCCCAGTGTGAGTGCGAAATCCGACCCGAAAACCCGAAACCCGCGAGCCCTTTCAGATATCCCAAAGAGCCCAGCAGAGGAGCCTCCGGATGAGGAATCGTCATATCAGCCAAGTGATGAGGGCTCGGACTGCGGCACGGACGGCATAGTGAAGAACCGGCGCAGGGTAAAGGTGCGCCGGGAGAAACAGGGTGTAGGGGTCCAATAGCTCAGTGGAGTTCGCGTGGGTACTGGGGGAAGTTGTGTTGGGAATTGCTTGCTGTGTGGCTCGATCCATTTCGGCTATATGTGGGCGCAGCAGTTTTGGAGCCTGGGACGTCGAGTTAAAGCGGGTCGCAGCTGCGTCAAAGGAAACGGCTAATATAGGAGCCTAAATAATTACCGATACTATTTTTGGGGTTCCCTATGATAAAAGCATAGTAGAATGGGCCCCAAAACCCGATTCTAATCATTAAGGCCCCTAAATTACATTAACGCAAGAGACAGCACGAGACTGGTAAGTCCTGCAGTCGCCTTGACCATCGTAGCTCGGAGGCGGTGACCCGGGACGTAAGCGAACGTCAGCGATGCGAAATACGCTTTCACGTTAATGTAGGAACCTGATTAAGAAAGCCTGGCTCTAAAATCCCCCAAAATAGTAGGATTCATATAAGGAAGCCTAATAAAGGCCCATGGTTTCTTAATCAGGTTCCTACATTACACTTAGCCCCTTGAGCTTCATGCTGCAGCCGAATCCTTTCACAAGATGCTGATCCCATGGTCCGAGTCTCTGCACTTTGAGTCGGAAACGAGGGGTTCAGACGAGGGACGGGCTCCCAAGCAGCTACAACCCCCCCCTGCGAATGCTTGAATGTGCCCACGGCTGCAGGCGAGAAGAGGCAACCCCAAGTCAGCCAGCCGACATCGAGGTCGAATCAGCTTCGAGCAAGCTAGTTGTTCTTGTGATTCCCGAGTTTCGGAGTCAGGAAGACATGGAGTAGGGATGCATTGGTCATCGAAGTGCGAGGAACAAGATGAAGCCACAACATGTAAGCCGTAACGTTTCGGGGTCACAGGGCTGCAGTTGCATGTGGAATGAAGCACTGCCACATGGTCAAGCTGCTACCAGTCTTTGGGCTTTTGCAACAGGTTGGAGGTTCAGGGTTTCCTTGTGCTGCAAATCGGAATCCATTCTTCGTCGTCAACCTCAGGGTCCCCAGCCCAATCAGACTTTCGTGTTATGTTTTGGAGGAGCGGCTCTGGAGATGTCCGGAGGGTGTGTTGTCAGCTCTCCGTCCTATGTTACCTTGGATGCGTGAATGCCTGGTTTTCGGTTGAAATCAGCTTGAATCTAGCAGAAGCAACTTGAAGGGGCAGGGGACTTAGTAAGTAGGTTATAATAAGTAGAGTTACAAGTGCCCTAAATGGAGTTACCCTAACTATAACCCTACTTATAACCAACTTGCTAAGTCCCCTGCCCCTTCAAGTAGCAGAAGCAAGAGGGTCCAAGGTTCCTCGAGACCTGTGCACCCAGGTGTCAAGAAGTCACAGGCAAATTCCAAGTCCAAGCCACGGCCCGCACCATCGAGGACTGTGCCTTTGCATCCCTCTCTCTCCAGTAGAGCCACAAGAGATTGCAGATATGGTAGTTTCCGAAAATGATATTAGGGTCCCGTATTTTCGGAAACTCCCATAATTACCTGACAGTGAAAGCCAGACCTCTGGTCACCTCCAAGGCATGCCTAGTGAAGCGCTGTCGTTCCTTCCAGTCGAGACTCTCGAAGTCTGTTTGATGTCTACTTCGCCGTACAAACACGTACACATTGACAGACACGCTCTGGGAAGCCTTCGCAACGTGGCCAGCGCCCACGACGTCACTCGAACGCACGCATCAAGGATGGGGTCCCTTTAACTGTAAGCAGAAAGCCTCTTCCAGCCTCCTCACTTGCGGGCAAGGTCCCGTACAGATTTCATTTCCATCCTCGTAAACATCCCTTTGTTGTGCGCTACCCGCGTTTGACTGCTCGTCAGCGATGCCTGCGTTCTTTGTTAAGAGACTCTTGAGCCCTTGGCCCTTGGCCTAGTCCTGTCAAGACATTCAAGTCCAAGCCATGCTATGCTTCGGGAAAGGCCCGGTGCTTGTGGGATACACTGACTCACTTGTTGTTGAGCTGCTCCGGGGAAGCACCCGAATCTCCATCGACCGTGTCAATGCGGTCAACTGCGGGACGGAAGGAAGGGCACAACGCTGTAACATGCGCAGAAAATTCCACTGATGAGGAAAGGACTTACCCAAATCACATACACGGGGAAGCGGAAGCCCCAGAATACTTGTACAGCACATCTCAAGGAAGAAGGTATTCGCCGAAGACAAGCAAGAAAGCTTCAGAGGCCTTAATGCCGTAGTCTCGTTTAGAAGGTTTCCCTGAAGTGTGACGTGGTGCTTCCGCACTGATTGACATCCGCCCACCCGCTCTTCGGTAGAAGCGTTAAAATGGTCTTAGCAGACCTTTCAGGTTTTTCCTCTGTTTGTTTCCTCGTTGCTGTTCTCTCTTGCGTCTGCTTGAGACATGTAAGCTCTTCTCGTCCATGGTGTTGCAATCTCACATGCGTTGACCTTCGTGTGCACTAGAACGGGGTTTCTACGTCATGAAGGCCATTCCGGGTCATTTTGCTGAAGCAGATCGGAGCATGGTCGTTGAGTCATGTAACTCTAGATTGAGCAGCTTGTTGGTGGCCACAGCACGCTTGACAAAGGCAATTCCGTTCCACTTTCAGCTCGGGGTCTTAAGCCGAATGGCTCCGAATGACCTTCGAGCCCGAGCCACTTGACTTTCTGCTGTTGCTTTCTGCAACCTAGCAGTAGAGTAGGTAACCTTTAACCTTTTGGGGTAGTATAATCCCTACATAATCCTTCTACTATGAAAAAGGTTAACCTTTCGTTCCCCATGATACCCGACAAGTAGGGCAAAGGATCTGCTCGCATCGTAGACTGGTGGTTCTGCTCATGTAAAGCCGGATTCATGAGGCTCATGGGCGACATTTTGATGGCGATTTGTCGGCCCATGAAGTTATGTCGGCCTGCTGCTTTTCTACATCCAAATGTCAGCTGCATGATATGGCTCGTCGTACCGTATCTGCAAATACTAGTACCCGAACAAGACTGTTTGTAATTACCACACAAACGCCATAGATGCCAGATGTACAAGCCGACTTGAGGACATTTTTGCACGGCCTTTGCCCATCAACTGCCAATGTTTGCTCTTCTGTCTTTTTCCTCTGTCGGTTGTCTGTTGGCCTGTCGGTCCGATGCTCACTTCGTTCGCTTCCCAGCTTTCTCACCCCAAAAACCCCAAACCCTAAACCTGACCTGTGGCAACATCTGCCCTGCTTCCCGTATCCAGCCATGCAGGAGGCAAAAAAAACCTGACCTGTGGAGCCTTGCCTGCCTTCGTGCGAGTGTGAGCGCCGAAACCTGACCAGAGCTCGTGCTTGTCAAGCTATCCTATGTTCCCCCGAACTTCCCTGCAATGCGGGCTTCGTCCTTGCCAAGTAGGTGGGGAAAAAACCCTAAACCTTGAAACCCTAAACAGTGGCTCGCCGACAGCCTGATTCGCTACATCCCTGGTTCCTGCACGGAGAACTCGCCCTCATGCATTCGACTCGCAGGACGAGGGGGGACCTCCAACTCAGGCACCTGTGGGCTCAGGGGGCTTCCCTCGCTGCTAGCCTTGTGGCTTTCCGGGTTGCAAAGGATGTATGAGGACGGAAATTGGGGCTTCGTGTCTGGATTCGCAGGGTCTAGTCTACATCCTCAGGCATCCTCCAAACCCCCATAAGCTCATACACTAGCAATACAAATCCATACAACTACAGGCAAACAAGACGACCAGTACAAATGCAGGGGCACGATGATCCTAGCATAGTCGGTCTAGAACTGGCAATCGGACAGATGTCACACAAGAATCCTGCTTGAGGAAAGCCTCCAAAACAGACACCTCGGTGCTCAGGTTTTAGGGAATGTAGTTAAGAAGCGCCATTCCGCAAATTCACCAAATACTGTGGTCCATATTGAGCATGGACAACCCAGAGACTTCAACATCCCTTAATTAAGGAAGATACCTTAAATGATAGTAGGATCCCTAATATGGTTCAAGGAATATTCCTTAATTAAGAGATATTGGAGTCTCTGGGAAGAACCAGGGGTTTCGTAATGACAGCGCTGAATTGGACTGCTTAAGTCGGGTCGAAGGACAGGTTCTTCGGGGTTTGAGGAAGTTTGGGTGCAATGGCTCCGACGTCGACGCCATTGATCCCTATCTTCTCTTGAATTGTAAGGAAAGGGGGTAGTCATAGTTCAGCTATATAGGATAGCTCCCGCAACTGAGAGGCCCAGTCTGACCGCACTTGGAGAAACCTCTCCAGCACTGAACTACCAACCAAGAGCTCGGAAGCCCTGGAATCCTGGAGCCCTGAAGCCCTAAGACCCTATCACCTGAAGACGGTGAAGCCTTTCAGACCTATGAACCCTTATCCCCTAGGGTGAAAAAAAAGGCATTTTTCAAGCCCCCCCTGACGCAGATACGATGAAAGTATACCCACCAAAATCGAGGCCGGCCCTAAGGACACGGATATACTGCCATAGTATATTCCTGAAACCCTAATTACCTTGCTACCTGGAAGCTGACCATTGCAGGAATCTGCAAGCTGGTGTGGCCAGGAAGCCATTCGCGACAGAGAGGCAGCACCGGGTTAGGGACTTAGGGCTGCGGTTGGCAATGTACTCGTAGGAATAAGGAGTTAAGCTTTAGGGTTTCAATTATCATGGGGATGGTTTTCGCTGTGTGCGAATAGGCAAGAGGCACATGTGTTCAACACGGGCTTGCACCCCTGCAGCTCAGATGCGTGTAGGATGCTGCACTGTGCAAAAGTTGCAATGGTTCTTGAGATTTCCACTGTCTTTCTTGGACACCCCTATGCAAGCAAAGATTGTCACTTGTGCAGGAGTGCCGTGCTCGTACATGACTGCACAAGCCGTGAACCCTGGGCAGGCCTTCCCTGCCACATTCGGTGGTGCCCAGGCTCTGTATGGGTCAGGGTTTAAGTCGTTGGGTCAGGCTTGAGGCCTTAGGGTTTAGAGATTGGGTTTTCAAGAGGCCGGGTTCAAAGGGTTCGGGTTCTGGCAACTTCACACTTGGTGACCCTCTGGCGCGTCTTCGCCTCCATTCGGCCGAGCAGGGAGGCTCTCTGAGGTTTCAGCCGGTTCTGCGGCAAGCGCAAGAGATATGGCGGGACACGGAGACTGGGGGATGTGAGATGCCGACATGACGAAACACTATGGTGCTACACTATGCATGCAACCAGGGGCATTGTGGATGCTGCATCTGCCAGCCTCAACACATGTAGAACGCCGTATCAACCGGTCAGCTTTCGGGAACGATGCTGCCACATTCCTTGCAGAATTGAAGTATACGCCCTTGTCTGATGTTCCAAAACGCACACATGGTAGACGTACGTACACAGTTGGTTTTTTTCGGGTCACCCGGGGACTTTGGGCCTACAAACGCGACGAGATGTCGGTTTCGTTTCTTTGCAGGCGATTGGAGTGAAGTACTTTCCTGCCAGGGGCTCAGCGCGGCTTGTGATGCACCCAAGCTTCATGGAACGGATCCGATCGCAGTTGAGCAGAGGATTACCCTAATCCCCGCACCCTGGTAGCTAGGATCTTTAACGTGAATGTTCCAAGCCTCAGGTCTTCTTGAACTCTGGCGTCTGCTGCCATGCTTGCTTGCATGTCGGCCGTCTAGACATTTTCCATTGCATGTTACAGTACATATTACGCACCATATACATATATACGCGCACATTGTTCGTTACATGCTGTGGACTAAATTAAATACTATTTTCGATGTACCATACTCTATATTTTGCTATACATGTGATGTAATGTAGTAAAATTTGTAACTATCTTATTTTTCAGTATACGATACTGGCTATACTATTTTCAGAATGCGATGCCATGACAGAATTTTCGTTGAGTGCTGTACTGTCTTTACTACATCATATTATGCTATACTATATTATGTTTTCGCACCTTGGATTGTAGTGTATCATGAGGTTTTATCGCATCTCACAATGTGCTCGATTCTGTTTGTTATTAATAGTACATTCACACACAACTGTTTCGAAAGATGATCTATTATGTTGCATTACATTTCTTTTTCGGTTGCATTGTATCATACTATGGTAAGCTATGCTACACTTTGTAACCATACTTCACTGTTATACACTTATTTCTTGATGTTGTGTTAAATTGTATTATACCGTATTGTACATTACTATCTTCGCCAATAATATAATCGATTATATTTTTATATCATACTTTATGTAAGGGTCCGCATGGTACTGGGTTTAGGGTTTAGGTCACAAGTCACAAGCGAGCAGCTCGGAGACTTCTTTGACTTCCCCGCGGTGTCAGATTTCTTGCGGCCCGGCACTGTAAGCAAAGAGATTGCTGCACGCTGAAAACAGCATGCAGCACTTAATTTGAAGTAGGGGCAGCAGAATGGGGCTGCTAGGGGCCACCCGCTTCAGCAAAGCGATGAGAAGTCCGTAGTGGCAGGTCGAATATTCGCCATGCTAGCCGCAGCAGCACGCAGTAGCGGCGGCAGTTGTCGTTGTCTTGGCCGTCGTCGAGCCAGCACCAGTGGCAGTAGAAGTAGTACTAACGAGTAATTACCCGGCCTTGCAATCCTGTCGTCGGAAATGCCGTGGGTTCCTACGACCAGTACCTTACACCATCCTCGTATTCGTCATCTTCCAGGTGAGAGGTTTGCAGGCTTATGCTTTTACGTCGTGCTGTTTGCCAGTAAGCTTTTAGCAGGTGCGGCAACAATTCCTCCATTGGCCATGGAAGCAAAATAAGCGGTCGATAGAAGCGGAGCAGCAGTTGTACTGTTGTTGGTGGTAGTGGTAGCCTGCAGATACAAGGAGTAGTGTAGGAGCAGCAGCAGCAGCAAGCGCACCAGTACAGGTAGTGCTAGTGGTGTTGGTGGTAGTAGTCGTCGTAGTGGTAGTAGCAGTAGTAGTAGTTAGTGGTAGTAGCAGTAGTAGTAGTAGTAGTCGTCGTAGTAGTAGTGGTAACTGACTAGCAGTAGTGGATGACGTCGATGGAGTTCCCGACTTCTATGTTGGTCGGAGGCTTCGGACCCACATTGCTGGAGTCATGGCGGGCCTTGGGGCGAACAGCATCACTGCAAACGGGCGGCTTTAAGAAATCTGGCATACCTAAAAGCCAAAGCATCCGTTCCAGGTGAAGGATTTTTGGATATTTTTTGGGAGTTCGCCAGCGTACCAGAATAGGCCTGTGAGCAAGCAGGATCCAAACACAAACGCCCGAATGCCTTCTCGTGACATGGCCAGTGCGACATGGCCTAGTCTAAGCCGGTTCAGGATCGCGCCCGTTTGAGTGATGCCACATTGCAACAATCAACTGAGACTTGCTGACATTGGGGCTGACCCTGGGGTCGTGAAGTAAGGAAAAAAGCAAGCCGTGCGCGCAGTCACAGATCCGACCGAGGCTTGTGCAAGGCCTCTAAAGAGTCTCAACCACGAGAGAGGTGAGGACCGCCGCTTGGCCTTCCTTGCATGGATGAGAGGACATTACGTTCCAATGCTAGCCGGGCACTGTCTGGCTGGAAAGCACATGGAAGACACAAGCTGCCACAGACGGAAGCTCCCCCTACAGTGCTTTCAGTACTCTCGGCCCATATCGGCCGACCATTCTTTTCTCTGTGTTGTGGTTCCAGATTCCTAGGTGGGTGCTTGAGGCCAAGAGCTCACCATCCTTGCTATGACTCGCCTCCAAGGTTAGTTTGCAGAACGCCAGGACAAGAGCAGGCGTTTTGAATCAACGGGCGTTTCTTCACTACCATGACATGCTGATTCAGCCACCACTTCTGCCGAACTTGGTCGCAGGCTTCCGTGTGAGTAGAAGATTTCGATAGTCACAAGTCGTCATGGGCTGTGATGAAGCTAAGCCTGCTAGATCAACCAATCCAGACCTCCAGATTCTACACCTGGAGCCGAGATCATCGAGCAAAGCCCTAAACCGAAACCCCAATCCCTAAAACGAGCCCCTCGCCCGGCTGGTGGCAAAAAACGAGCTCCGACAGTTGAGGTTGCAGCTACGTAGCGAGCACTTGGGCATGGCAGGAAGGAGTCTAGGTGCCATGGTGCGGCTGGCCACAAGGAGGCGTGGTCTTTCTGATCCTCAGAAGATCGAAGATTCGAACAATTAGAATCCGCCTTGCGGGATAGATTTTGTCACAATCAAAACACGAGGAACTCACAAGAAGTCAGATTGCTAATTATTGTTAAGGCCCTTAATTGTGACGATTTTACAACACACCTATTCGACCATAATTGTCATATTAGTAGTTGTCATATTAGGTTTAGTGCGATGCGCTGCGATGCAGCTGCCGGCAGCTTAGGGCACACAGGGCGCGGTATTGAAAGCATTTAGGTTTATGGCTTGGGGTTTGTATTTTTTCTGGTTTATGGGGTATATGGATTTCGGGTTTCATTGTAGGGATTTGGGTTTGTTGCGCTTCTAGGGTTTAGGTTTGCAGCGTTTTGGTTTTGGCTTTGTAGGGGTTAAGGTTTATGAGGCTTGCGGTGTACAGGGTTGAAGAGTTTTAATATCTTAAAAGGTATTGGCTTTACAAGAAGGTGCCCTCAACCCCAAGGAATGCATCTAGCTGACTTAACGGGCGAACGAGTCTTTTTTCAAAGGTCCGCCTCCATGTTGTTTCTTGTTGCCAGGTGGCGTTTATATCAGGGTTACTATATACATATATATATGTGGTTTTGTACGGCATGTACGGGGTACTACTAAGTTGCCGCATAAGGGCCAGCATAAGGCTTGCTAGAAGGCCTCACACCATGAACTGAATCACGGGGGTTTAAGGTTTGAGGGTAGTCCTGATTCCATCAAGTCGTTTTTCGCGGTGAACTCGATCTGTTACAGTAGCATTTCATAGTAGCGACTTCATGCCTTTCCAGTGGTTTCTGATGTTCACTGACGCTTGCCCAGAGTGGGCCGAGCATGTTCCATGATATCTCTGCGTAGAGAAGAGGCCCATGTTGCGGGGACCGGAGACCCTAAACTGGGTTCTTGTTAAGGGATTTAGTTTAAGTTACCATAATAACGAAACCACATTATTTACTAAAGATCCCTAGTATGGTAACTCAAAGTAGGATGCTTAACAAGAGCCCAGTAAACCCTGAAGCCTCTCGCCTGTAGCTTCCCAGTTGCGAGCCCCTGCCCTTGGCAAGGAGGCTGCTTCTCTTCGGTGCCTTCGCGTATCTTCCTCAGAGGTTTCGGAGTTGTCTCCTTGCGTGAAAGATGCACAGCTCCTTGGTTTTGGGTTCAGGGTATGCTAAAGTAAAATTGAAGCCAGGAACCCTAAGCACTACTATTAGTAATTCTTCAGACCCCCAGACTATGGCCGGGGGTTTTGGGGTATATCGCTAGCTTCGGGTTCAACATTTCATCGGTGGGTTTCAGAATTGAGGTCGATCCCAAGGCGCACCGGCAAGAATGGTCCGGGCTGAGCTTCCGTGTTCCTGGCGGTCGCCACAGAAGCCGTCCGGCAAGATCCGCTAAACCCAGAACCCCCAACGCGAAACCCCAAAACAAACCGCAAGATCCGCTAAACCCAGAAAAAGAAACCCTAAACCCGAAACCCTAAACTGCAGACTACAGACGCAGCATGCCCGCACCCTTCAACTGCCATACTGAATCGAATCAGGATGCAAATTGCCGGCCAGAGGATCGGGGATGCCGGGACTTGGGGCAGATGCTTTCGGAGATATTCTGGGCTCTTGTTAAGGAAGTTGATTTAAGCTGCCATAAGAATATCGATCTATAGTAAATACTATGGTTTCCTTATTATGGTAACTTAGATTAAATCCCTGAACAAGAACCCAGGGTATTTTGGGTCTGCAACGTTGGTTGGGTGTTCAGGCTGGGCTTGCATGTGAACTACAAACGCTTGCATGCAAATAGCACTCAAGTCCAATGCTTTAGGGCACGTCCAATGGCACATTGCCTGCTCTGGAAGATTCATTCCTGGTGGTGCCGTTTTGGTTTTGCATCATGCCCATGTGCATCTTGCTCCCCACAAGAATGCCGCAAGCAGTTGGAGCCACATCAAACGACCACTTGGGTAGCAAGCTTTTCCTGACCTTGACTGCCCATCCGGAAGCTTTTGTCGTTGAGTAGCAGCCCGGCCAGTGGGAACTACTGTTGCTGCTGCTGGTGTCGTTGTTGTTGTTGCTGCTGCTGCTGTTGCGGTTGATGTTGCTGCTGCTGCTGGTGTTGTTGTTGTGGTTGTTGTTATCGTCGTTGTTGTTGTGGTGGTGCTGGGGGTGCTGGTTGTCGTTGTTGGTCGTTGGTCGTGGTGGTTGTTGGTTGTTAGTTGTTGTGGTTGTTGGTGATGACTGATGCTGAATGGTTGTTGGGTGTGGTTGTTGGTTGTTTGTTTTTGGTTTTTGATTGCTGGTTGTTGGTTTGTGCTTTGGTTGTCGGTTGTCATGGTCGGTGGTTGTCTTCGTCGTCGGTGTCGCCCTTGTTGTCAATGTCGTTGTTGTTGTTGTCGTCCTTGTTGTTGTTCTTATCGCTGTCTTGGCCGATGCTCTTGTTGCAAGCAGTTTATTTCTAGACTGGATTTCAGAGTTATCATATTTTCAAGTGTTTCTCACCTGCTGCATTTAAGGTTACGACATGTTACGACAATAAATGCCCTGTGTCATGTTGAGAATCTGATGCCCTAACCACCGATACTACAATGTTTGGAGGCCTCTGGCTTGGTGCTCCGTTCCGGCGATAAGAAAATCAAGCGCACCAGCTAACGGCTAGTTAGATCTAGTAACATGAAGCATCACAGCCGATGGCGAACAACATGCCGCTCAAACCGACAAACAATGCGAATGTAGAACGCTGGCTTTTGCTGTTATGCAGAGCTCCGTTTGCAGATCTGTTGGTGCTGCACTCGTAGAGGATGACTCACACCCAACGTGACGGTTCTGTTTTGTTTGTGCTTGGGCTTAGGACTGCAATCTAAGTAGGACTTGACACTGTCGTCGGAAGTGATGCTGCGAGACTCAAAGTAGCCAGACGTGGGATGCATGGGAGCTCCACCCAACCTTTACCTTGTCTCTGGGGAGGATAGACTATGCGGAAGCCGGTGGCCCATACGTCGCAGCCTCACAAGCAAGGATCAGAGCCTACATGGTCTTGAAATCCTCCCTGGCCGGCACTCACAGTCAGTGAGAGATGCTGCTGCTGTGTTCCGGGTCGGTCCTGCGGTCCTGCAGTCGGGTCAGTGCAGAGGCAGTGCTGACAAGGACTTGGGGTGCAGTAAATCGGTTGGATGGATGGATGGATGGATGGATGGATGGTAGTTATGCCCTTGCACCCCTGAATACCCACGTGCCATTGTGTAAGCAGAGCAGCAAGTCTTCTGTATGATGTTCCACTATTACTACATACTACTATCACTGCGACGACGACTATTACCTTACTTCTACTGCTCTACAACTGCGACGACTACTACTGCCACTGCTACTCTGCCACTGCAACTCTGTTACTGCTACTCTCCTACTGCTACTCTGCTACTGCTACTCTGCTACTGCTACTCTGCTGCTGCTGCTGCTGCTCCTGCTCCTGCTCCTGCTCCTGCTGCTGCTGCTGCTACTGCTTCTGCTGCTGCTACAACCTTTACTACTACTACTACTACTACTACTACAAAAACTACTACTACTACAAAAACTACTACTACTACTACGACTACTACTACCACTACTACAACTACAACTACTACAACTACTACAACTACTACCTACTACTTGCTGGTGATAGTTTGGGTAGCCGTCTTCACTGCCAAACGTTGCTGTAAGAACAGCAAGTCTAGCAGCTCATGTCCCGAGCTGAGGTCCCGGAGGAGCCCACGGCACCCAGGCCGGACTGTTTTTGCGATGTGGGTGGTCTTTGACACTCGAGGATGGCAAAGGTGTCCCTCAAGTCTCGCGCATTTCGGCTCGTTTAGACTGCGCTACCCGTAGCTGACTTTACTTTGCAGGATTTTACCACCCTCGCTGAACTTCGAGCGATGACAAGCATGCCTCTCCCAGACTGGCCGAATGTGAGCACCGACACTTCTTCGAAGGCCAGTTCAGGCAAAGGTGGCAAAGACAAGCTGGGTGAACAACAAATGATCTACTTGTGGGGGATGCAAAACGATCTGGCCGGAAGAGCCACGAGGTTCTCTTGCGCCACTTGATGCACATTGCTGTGCATCCGGCTTGTCAAGATACGCTGCCTTGCTGCTATTCCGGGTTGCTCGTCACACAAAGCCTTGGCGTGCATGTCGTTGTCGTTCTTTGCATGCAAACTGCTTGGTGTGCCAGTGCCGGGGCCGCTTAGCTTGGGAAGGTGGGGTGTTTCGCCTGCATGGCAGAGTTCCTTGTAGAGGCCAGCTGCGTTCACATCTGCTCTTTTCCCAATGGCTTCACACATTGTCCAAAGTCCAAAGTTCTGGCTCTTCTTGCCAGGTTTTTGCGAGCTTTTATGAGCAATGGTGACAGTGTTGTCAGCCTGCTCATGCTCTTTTTGGCCAAGATGTGCACAGCATACTCTGCTAAATTTCTGCTAAATACTGTATATATTTATATATACACATACTATATTTACATGTGGGTTTTACTTGTATATTTTTTTTATTCCCATTATATTGCAATGTCATGGCATAATAAAACCTATCATGTTGTATCATAGTTTTATTCGGTTCTATTATACGTACGGTACGGTATTCTACTGAATTGTATTGTATTGTGTAGTACTGTATTGTGTTGTCTTGTATTGCAAGTTATTATATGTATATATACACATGTACATATACACATACGCTGAGTGTGATTGACGCACGCTTGACGACCTGGAAGGCAAACCGTGCCTTCTGTGCAGACGCGCGCACCCACGGCAGAGACTGCACCCGTGGTGGCACCTGCCGGAGTCCGGGATGCTGAAAAACCGCAGAAAGACTGTCCAAGTTGTTTCAATCGCAAGGAGCAAGCAAGGAGCAACGATCCGTACAATTGGCTATCTACTGCATGTCACACTCTCTCCTCTCTCTCTGTATCATTTTCTCGCTCCTCCTCTCCTCCCTCCCTCCCCAGCTCACGCGCTCGCTCTCTCTCGCTCGCTCGCTCGCTCGCTCGCTCTCTCTCACTCTCTCTCTCTCTCTTTCCCTCCCTCTATGTGTGTGAGCGGAAACCTAAGGATGCTCAGGGTTCCGATGTCCGTCTCGCAGGAGCTCCGGTGGCCGCGACCACGGCTGCCGTTACTGCTCCGGCTGTGGCCGTAGTGGCACCGCCTACAACCACTGTGGAGCCCTCGAGGGTGTGTCGATTATGACAGGAACTATCTATCCCTTGGTCAGCTGAGTCTTGGTGGTTTCCCCTTTGGCGGGTCGGGAACACCCCAGTCATGTCTTATTTTGCTTGAAGACCGCGTGACTTGAGGTCACACAGACGACGACGGATCTGACGCTGATACCATCGGCTCCTGAAGCAGTGCTCCAGCGCCTCCCTTACGGGTTGACCACATGCTACCACTTACCTTACTCTCAGAAGGACCACATTGCATTCAGAAGGACTGTGCAATGTCGCGGTTTTGAGAGGTAGAGTGAAGGCGGCATCTGTGAGGAGGTGTGGCTGTACACCCCTCCTGGCAGTTACTGGCTTACACGAAGCCACGTGAGCACGGTCCAGACAAGATCTCCAGAAGTAGTCTCCAAGAAGTTTCCAGCGATGGAGCTGGTAGAACAGCTTCACCAGTTCCCGTCTGCGGCGTCTCAGGCTGTCAGAGTATTGCATGCTGCGCCGCTAGACTGAAAGACTCCAGCAGGCTAGGGTCAGCGCACCCGCCAGGTACATGTTGACAGGGGGCCTTTTGGATTCACCGCCATGTGAAACTGCACCTACACAGGTGCATGAGGCGATGCTCCCGAGCCTGAAGTCAACGAGCCTGAAGCCTGAAGCTCCCTCACCCTAACCATACCAGTAATAACAGTATTAATAGTATTAATCGTATTAATAGTATTAATAGTATTAATATTCGTAGCAATACCACGAACAAACAGACGCGTGCTCTCTTTGGCGACCTCCCTTGTAGCCAAGGCCAGGTTTGGTGGGTGAGATCTTCGATTTCAAGACCAAGCAGAGGAGGGGCCTGTTCGGAGTCTCTGGGTTCATATGGATTCAGCTCGGAAGTTCGGGTGCAGGGCTGGGGAAGCTGTTGTTTCTCCGGTTCACAGATGCCGAAGTTCAAGGTCCAAGAAGTTCGTTTTTTATTATAAGGTTCGTTCGAGTAGTAATGTGTTTCCTCTCGGTCCCATGCTTCTTGTCAAGACCCCCCCTTAGATGACACCCTGCAGCCAGGACGGTGGCTGTGATTGACAAGACTGTGCACCATTGGGGTGTCCAGACCTCAGCGAGACTAAAGGATTTCCTCCCTGTCGACAGTAATGGGTTTAGCTGCTTCGGACACCTTAGAGTTTCGAGCCCTAAACCCTAAACCCTAAACCCTAGGGCTTGTGCTGGGATAGAAACGGATAGTACCTGTCTTCTGGCCGAACTCTCTTGCAAAGACGTCAACCTGCAGGCCGAAACCTGCCCTGCCCAGTCCTAGTCCTACGGCTGATGGTCAAAATCCTGCATGACCCTAAGGACCCTAAACTATGGGAATTATGGTATATTCCTTATAATGGGTCATGCAGGATTTTGACCATCAACAGTAGTCCTGGTTTGCCAAGGATCTTTACTCTGCACTTGCGATGAAGTGGAAAGGCGATTCTGGGCTTCGGAGTACCATACTTTAAATCTACTTTTTTGGGGACCTGTGACATAAAGGGAACCATTATTCCCTGGCTACTTCAAAGCCCAGGATTGATGCAGTCAGCATTTGGGTGATTCGGGCTTCGAGCCTTTTCTTTAGCGGATTCCGATGATTTTCGGCGGCTGTGCTAGGTAACCACGGGCACAGGTAGGCCTTGCTCAGAGGGGTCGCGGTAGGTGGGAGGGACATCTAGCAGAAAGCGTCCAGGAATAATGACCTCCGTAGCTGATCTCAGGGTTCCTCTTCCGTGTTTCGTGCAGCCTCATATTCGTGTAGTAGGTCATCTGAGACCAGCTTGTTTGTGCAGCCTTTTGCCTCCGTCGGGTTACTATTGCATTGGTGCATGCACTCATGACGCTCCCCAGTCCTGCCACTGGACCGATCAATGATCGCATTGTTGCCGATAGGACATATTTATGCATTGCTGAGGTCATCAAGTCGGGTGTTTTTCGTTGACTGATGCAGTTCTGAAGCCATCAGGCCATAGTGATGGGATCTATATAGTCGGGGTCGGTACGCAAGCCCCTAAGAAGGACAAAGCTGCAGAAGTTCAGAAGTTCCCATTTCGAACGGAGGGGTTGCTGCCGCTCTTGATCCTCTTGACCCTTTTACCCTTCTTGCCGCTCTGGACCCCGGCTCCTCCTATAGTAGGGCAGGACTGGGCCCAGGAGTCCTGGGGGAAGGGTGAAGAAAGTCAAAAAGGGGCAAGACGGTCAAGAGGGACAGTAATGGATCTGACAATTAGCACCCCCTGCTCCCGACACAATCCAAGGTACCAAGAAACAGGAACATCAAGAACCGCGACTGCTCTACAAGTTGTGTGAACCTATGAAGTCTGAGTTTGGGCCTCGATCGACACGCGGACGTCACAAACCGGTGGAGCCCGTCCATTGTAGTTACATGGCCGGCAACCATGAGAGAACTTGTGGCTACAGCCGCTGACATCCGGCCTGTCGACGGGCGTGTCGCGCGCAAAGCCAAGAAGATTCGCGTGGATGTGATTTTTCGAAGTCCAACTTTGAACCGTGGATCGCTCCTCTCAGTCAGCTTGTCTGAAAGAGACATGTGGCACATCAGACAGCGATCTTGAGCAAATGCCCCACAGGCCTTCGCGCCCCTTTCCTTCAGCCATATGCGCCGTCGTGCTTGCAAGGCATTCCGTGACAACAAATGGGCACATGACCTTTTCCGCTCAGCCTTTATCAGCCACCAGCAAGTGGCATCTTGCCTTATGATCGAGCCGAGAGGCGCAAGCTCAAGTCAAGAGGCGGAACACGACAAACGACATGCTCGCAGAGTGGTGCCCGCGAAGTCGCGACGAGAGGGGTCAAAACCAAAAAAAGCCAAGACGCTGAGCCTTAAAACCCGAAATTTCAGACTCCGGGCGAGACGGAAAAATTGGGTCGTTAAACAAAAAGAACCGCAAGCCCCGCGGTTTGCGATGTGGGAACCAAAAGAACCTTACCTATCAAAAAACCCTCATGGTAGCGCTTCTAGAACCGCAAGTACCCCTCACAATAACCCGACAGCCGCCCAGTCACCCCCTTTGTGACCTTTCAGCGTTTGTTTGCGTGTCAGGCTTGCTGTACATCAGGAGCTACGGCCAGACACTTAGAGTGCCTGTAATCAGAGTTCATGGCGTAGGGTTTGTTTGGGGTTTAAGGTGCGCAAGGGCCGATAATCGTGCTTTGGCTTTTCCTGTTTATGACTTTTCTGGTAATCTCCCAGTTTTTTGGTGACATCGTTTTGCCGCATGCTTTCAGCAGGGAGACCCCAGGTCGAATCGCATTGCGGTGGGTTCGCTTCACCTGGAGCACTGTACACCGCTGTAGTTCGATCTGAACATTCCCAGGCATCAGTCCCATACGAGGATATCCTCCATCTCTTGTCCCAGAGCCCGAAGACTTGAAGCTTTCTCTTTTGCTCCATGGACTGTTCCTCCAAGACTCTTGTGTTTTGAAAAAAAAACTGGTTGCGAAGCCCTACGCTCTCTAAGATCCCCATGTCCAAGACGTTGTCGTCCCATCATGCTCTGCGCAGCTCCTGTTCAGGCCGGTACAGATTCCAGATTACCTGCCTCGGCGCCGCAGAGCTTAGGACCTGACTTACTAGATGCTATTCCAGGGTAGATTTTGCACTTCAATTTCCTAAGGCTGCTTGTAAGTCAACAATATACCCCAACACCATATTCTAGGTTCCTGAGTAGCCCCTTCTCCATGTTGTAGGCAGCCCGAATCCAGATCAGCCCCTGAAGGTGTGGCCCAAGGCTAGATCCCAAAACCCGGAGCCGAAAACCTTCAACCCCAAACCGTTGACCCTTAAAGCAGATGCTGGGATTTGCAGAAAAGCCGGGCATGCCTGTCTCTCAAACATTCCAAGAGAGATCGATGCCATTGAGTTTTGGGCCATGATTAGGATTTGGTCTGGGGGTCTAGGAATTCCGGGACAGATTGGTGCATGTCTCCGGCTGCTAGCAAGTGCAAAGATGCAAGAACGTAGTGGTTCTTCGCCAAATTCCGGCGCTTGCGGAACATTGTCCGGAACAGGCAGGGAGAGATTTGAGAGAACGCGAGTGCGAGAGCGAGACACGGAGACTCACCCGCAGAGGCACAAATTCTTGCGACCAAGGAGAGCTAGTTCATGAGAAACAGGCACGGACACAGATAGCACATGCATGCACACACCCGTGCGCCAGCATAATTGTCGTTCAAGGATGCAGGTCGAAAATAGCAGAAGAAGCCTGTCATGTGCGCAAGGATCGATGGAGTTGTCATCCTCAAGGAAGACACTCTGACGTTCTGAGCTGAGCCATTTAACCATCCCCGGACCTCTAAACCTCAGGAAGCTGCATCCCAGCTTGGAACCGGAGGCCGACATTTGCCCACATGTCTGCTTTTGTTGGAGCTTAGGAGCAGGACGACTCCACTTGAAAGCAAGTGTCAAAGAGGAACCTGCAGAAGTGGACACGGGGATTGTCATCAGCACTTAGTACGCCCATTTTGCTTGCACTGTACGATCCGAATGAAAATGGTTGCTAGATCCGGCGAATAGTTTTCCATCATAGTTCCAACATACGTATATCTCAATCAAGATATAACATACCCCCGAAATAGTTTTCCCTTACAGTCCCAGCACAATTATAACAGTATCAGTATAAACTACCTTCCCAAAACCCTATACTGATTGAATGAGGTCCGACAAAACCAGCTTTGCATCCCGGCCCGTGGTGATGGCTGACCTGCTCTCGGCAGACGATGTTTCTTGTGCTCGGGTTTCGACCGCGCTCTGCATCCTATGAAAGCAAGCAGCGCCAGCTCTGACTGAAGTGTATCGTAGATCGGCCAAGGACATGGAGACCTCATGACCCTTCCGTATCCATGCCAGCCTCCGCACCTCCTCACTCCCCACGGACCAGGGGTTGGATTCAGTCGCTATCTTGCCGAGGAAGGGTACCATGTCAGGGCCTTAGTCGACGGTTGACGATGCCACAGGTGGTTTCAAAATTTTCGCACGGGCCATTGCAGAAGCGAAGATTTCGAGATCATGCCGGAATTCGAATCAACGCGAGATCAGGATATCCTGATTGGCTACACTGAGTTGGAAGGCCAAGCAGGCCGGCTTGGGCATGAATCCGCAGCTCTGTCCACAAAGGACCTGGGCTCAAGTTTCCAGCCAGAGGTCTTAAGCGGAAGGAGTACGGCTTGCACGGAGTCTTCGCGCACGCTAAACCTGCTAGAGTTCCCAGTCAAAGCAGTGACATCCTGACATTCAGGAGCCCCCAGCCAAAGACGGATAGGTTTGTCACTCGAAGACCAAGCGGAAGCTTTCTCGGAACATGAGGAGCCATCGGATTGCCCAGTGCTCTACACCAATTTGCCACTGTTGGGGAGCCATGAATTTCGGATATTTAGGGGCCCTCAGACAACGTAGGAGGCATCCGGGACAAATGCACGATCGCTACAGGCTATGGGGCACAGTTCCGCTGAGGAACCATTCGGCAATGGATTCTGCTCTTGTACTCTGTCCTTGTCGATGGAGTACTCTGTTCGGCAGGCTTCGCTATCAACTACCTCGGCCCAGACACTTCCGGCGTGCCAAAACCCTAGCGACGGCTCAGCATTGCACTTCACAGCCTCCCGGCCGGAGGCGCGGAGATCAAGTTACATATAGAACGGTCTACCCCCCCTATCGGTATGCTATCTTCATCTGTATGCTATCTTCCGTGGCCAATCCGACAAGAACGGTTCACTGGTACAGTATATACGCCCTCCCAAGCCCCCGGCAAGCTCAGCCATCAGGTTGAAGCTCATACCACCGGAAGCATATTTTCACAAGCAGGGGCCAAGCTCTCAGAGGACGGGGTCTGTCAGGACAGGGCTTGCTGTGCTGCTTCGGGTTTCGAATGACGAGCTTCCCTTGGAGTTCAGCCTCTGAGTGCTGAGACTTCGAGCATTATGGTGCTTTGAGGCTCTGGTCCGGTGCGGCCTTCCAAAAGCAGCAAATTTCTGTGCAGCATACTATGGATCTCGTGTCACTCCGGGCGTGCAGTGTCCGCAACTCCGAAGAATCTTGGCGTGCTGCTACTCCTGAAGCACTCAAGGCATGATGGGCTACTGGGATGAACTTCACTCCCCACTTCAGCGGCGGCCGACATGAGCTTTGTGATCTAGGTATATTCCGTGGGTAGGTGTCCGTCGGTAGCAGAATACAAAGCACACCAACTATAGCTTCCGGTCGAAACGAACTACTTATTTACCGTTGTTTTGTTTCGGTTCGGCCAGCCACATGAATCACCATCGCAACCACACCTGCACATTATACTCAGAGTCATCATAGGTCATCATCATGCTGCGGGGAGACCCGAATAGCGCCAAGAATCAAATCTGTGCCGGCAGAGGCCCTGCGATCTTCGAGACATCGTTGCGGCAGACAGCATCGCTTGTGCTCGCAGCTCGGGTGGGGTGAAGCTACTAACGCTATTGCCATATTTATGCGGCCTCTGCTGTTGCCACTTCTACAAGAGTTGTTTTCCCGGTTTTGAGGAGGGTGCTTAGGGGGTCGGGCGTCTGTCCATGCATCACCAGGCAGGGAGAAGGTTTTTGCAAAGTCCACTTGTACTGATGGCATACTTCCAATATGGAGGTTTCTGCGTCCCCTAGGTGCAGTCCCTCCTTTACCGCTCTTAGGAATCATGTCTATTTTTCTTATAACATAACTTAGAAGCGGATTAATAAGAATGTTATGTTTATTCTGGTTCTACGGGCGGCTAAGTAGGCGCAGTCCCTCAAGCCGCCAATCTTCAGGGACCCCAAAAGCACATAAGCATAAGCATTTTATGGGGATATCCCTACCTTATTGGGCTGTATTATCAGGGGGTTTATACGGGATATCCCTATCCTAATTTTTGCTTATGTGCTTTTGGGGGTCCTATAAATGCCCTTAAACCTTATGCCATAAGCCTCAACAGCACTGGAGGCTTTGAGTCAGGTTTTTGGGGGCCCTAAAGAACGCAAAGCCCAGAGTCCGAGGGTACGAAGGATTCACCGCGGTGGGCTCTCGCCAATGGGGAATCCTGCGAGGTCGGGCGTAATAAAGGGCTCTACAGTAGAAGCCAAAAAGTTGGAAACCCCATAGCCTCAACCCTTAAGAGTAATGTATAGGGAATCCCAGCACTATTTGGCCTTAATCCGGTTTCCAACTTTATGGGGTTTACTGTATATAAGGGTTACCTTGAAGGGATACTATGAGGGCTCTATGATATAGGGGCCTGAGGGATTAGACTAGGGTTTTGATGCCCACTATACTACACTTATAAGAAGGAGCCTGCAAGATAGTATAGGTATTGATTACCCAGACCTCTGGGAGGATCCAAAAAGTAGATTACTTAATGGTGGTCCTATAAAGTACCCTTAGTAGTATAGGGCCAAATTAGGGGATCTACTTTCTGGATCCTCCCGGGGGTCTGGGTAAGGCCCCTAGATTACTCTGGGTGCTTCCGTACTGCCAGTACTATGGAGAATGGGGATAGAAAGGGGAGAAGTAACTATGGCCTTGTATGCCAGGGGCAGAGAGCTCTTTACGGGATCATGCTGCCCATATGGGTTTAACAGTGACACTGAGAGTAGCTCGCATGTGGAGTTAACTTTGAAGGATTGAGGGTTTGGGGAGGTCTGTGGTTCAGAGTTCACTAGACTAGGCAGGCCAGTGGGACGTCATGGTTGATCATCATTGGTTTTCAAGGGCTCTAGGACTCTAGGTCTAGGTATTGGCATGCTCCAAGGCTTCCAGGCCAACCAAGTTCATATGGTGTATCGATTCGCCGTCTCCCGTAGGCGATCAAACATATCAGGCTCACAAAGCGAAGACAGGGTTCTGCAAGGCTAGGGTTTGAGCAGGGTGCTTCGGCATTGGGGTCGGGCATCTGTCCGTGCATCTCTAGGCAGTGAGCAGGTTTGCAAAGTCCACTTGTCTTTGAAAGGCCGCAGGAGGGCTGTAGAGTCCGGGGAAGAGACTAGCGCTCCGACTTGTTCTAGCTCATGTTTCTCGTCTCGAGAGCACAGCGGCAGCCCTTGGCCCTAAGCAGCATTGCAAAGGTCCTTCGCAGAGTCGTAGGGTCCAAGACCCAGGACATGTGTTGGGCAAGATGAACTTTCCCACGCTGCACACATAGCCAAGAATCACACCATACTCAACTCCCACTCTTTCCAGATTGTCTTGTCTCTGGTACAACCCTACGGGGAATGAGCCAATCCTTCTGGTCGGCTGTGAAGCGGGCCGGAGCCATGCGGGTGCATGTGGGTCCACATCTGCGCGAGCCCGGCCGAAACCTTAGTTGGTCTCCAGGCTTCGTATTCGAGTTGTTTGGCAGCTCACTTGAAGCTACTTTCACAGCTCCTGTGTCTTACCAGCTTCAGTCTTTGCTGAGCCGACTCGCAACTAGCGCAGCAGGTCACATATTGGATGCTCAACAGCACAGTCAAGTCCCGGACCGAAACTCAAACATCACCAAATCGAACTTGCAGAAAATTGTTCGGTCTTGAGCCCTCTTTGCAGAAACTTTGCCGTTGCCTGAGGGCGGCCAGCAGGACTTGCTTGCCGCGAGCACACCTGCGAGACCAAACACCACCCCGAAGTCCTGCGAAGCTGTCTTGAGTGCACACGACATGATTGCCGAATGCCCAGGTACCCGGGAGTATGTGGGCGCCCTCGAACGCTGCCATGAGCGCGTGCACCACTCCTTCATCAATGTCCTGCCGAGGTGGAGATATCGAAGGGCTTGCCCCCCCCCCCCCCCACACCCCCCCACCAAAAAACCCCTGACCCCCCCACCTCCCCCCCCTAAAACACCCAAGCACCCGGGGCTCAAGCATCCCNCCCCCCGCCCGAGGCGCGTGCCCCCCCCCTTCAACAAGGCCCCCCCGGGGGGGGGAAATCGAAGGGCTTGCCCCCCCCCCCCCCCAAACACTCCGACACCTAAACACCTCGGACCTCCAACTTCCCCTGCTTAAACACACAGCATGCCAGGGCTCTACAGCATCCTCCCGCGGGCTCTTGCCTCCATCTGAAAAGCATCTGCTGTGCCCGTGACGACCTGCGCCTCCTGGAACTGATGGCCAAAGACATCCAGGCCTGTGGGCTGTCGCTTCTAGGGTGGAGTCCCCCAAACCCTAAACCGTAAACCCTGGTTTGATTTGTTGGTGTCGAAGTCTCTACACGACCATCAGTCTGTAGAGGGCTCATAAGCCATTCAGGATATGTCGGGCTGCAGAGACTTTGTTTCTGAAGGCCCGGCTCCGATCACGTCGAGACTACGCCTCTGGGGTGGGGGGAGGGTCATGTTTCAAGGTGCTTCTCGGAGGTTTTGGTATGACCTGTCGAGGCTCAATGCATTGAATGCACTTTTGCTGGTGTCGGTGCAGGAGTCAGGCAGTGCCGTGCGCAGGGTTTAGCAATCCTTGCCAAACCCTACATATAGACTCTATAGACTCTAGACCCCGCCCTAAAACGTGAGGCGGCGAGCTACAAACGCAGCGGGGACGCGCTCGGCTTTCACAGGCGCGGGTGGGATCTAATCATGGGCAGAGGATTTAGGGTTGACGGGACTGCAGGTGGGCGATTGCACAAGTCCCAATACAAAGCAAAGCGGACTACAGCTATTCAGGCCTGCAGATATGTCCGGTCACTTGGGCCCCGCCCAACCATTCAGCCTTCAGCCGAGCAAGCGCGAAGGCCATCAGACCAGACTTAAGCCTTGGGCGCAAGTCCATCTCCCAAACTCTACGATGCCAGGGCCTGGAAATCCACATACACATCCCTAAATCCTACATAAACCTGAAACCCCCGACCATTTTTGGGCTCAAGTGATCAAGGTCCAGTGCCTGCCATTTCTGCATGGTGAGCCCCATCTAACGCAGTTTGTGACTACTCCCTGACGCCGAAACCATTAATACCCAAGCCCGAGCCTTAGCAACGTCCCCTCGTAAAGCTTTACGTCACGCGCCCAGTTACACCAGCAAATGATGGATCCGACCAAGCCATCCCAAAAGAAGCCGGAGGGAGGTGCAGCAGTCAGCTTGTCAGCGCCTCTACATGCAGGTGCCTTATGCACCTTTAGATGTGCTGTTTCCTGCAATGCAGCCTGGCATGCCGGCAGTCGTGAAGGGGACGACTACTGCCAGTGCGGTCGTGCAGCAGGCTTTGAAGAACAAAAGGCAGCGAGAACGGCGGAAAGCCGGGCTCACACGGAAATACTTTAACCAGCCCTCAGCTCCAATGCCACCTGGAATGGTCGTGCGCCCCAAGGCGATAGATGAACAAACAACGTGTTCGGATACCGTCCGCGAAGTGGGGAGTCATGCAAACTGGTACGATCTCGGCTGACCTCGTCGCAGTAGCACGTAGGAGCCAGAGCAGTCGTAGTCAGCCCAAATGCCAACAAACCGGCAGCTAGCAGTTGAGCTTCGTGGTAGAGGAGTGGTTGTAGCGGGAGGTGGATGTCTGTACTACGGACGTTGGACATGGGCTTCAGTCGCCAGCCTCTATGGTCGAAATGGTTGTCTAGGGCCAGGGCGCGAAAGGCGAAAGCCAGCAGCGAATGACATGCATGCTTAATTCTGCGCTTGCACAGGTTTCACTCGTCCTCGGCTCACATGCCTCGCGTGGAGTGTCCGAATGTGAGCGCCGAAACCCCAAACACTAGAGGCCGTAAACCCTGCCGTGGTCGAGAGATTCGAAACGAGGAGCAGGAAGCACAAGGTCATCTATGGTGAGGCGCTGTCCGAGTCCCAGGCGTGGCCTGCAGTTTATTATTGAGAGCTGCGGCATAGGGAGTCTGATAGGTCAAAAATTGGTTCTGATGGATCGAAGGATGGTGTTAGCAGACATGAAATCACAATGCGCTTTTTGCTAGTGCTGCTTGACGTCATCCGCATTATCATTGCTGCAGCAGTAGCAGCAGGAGGGTGCTGTTAGCAGCACCAGCAGAACACATTAGCGGAGGTCGAAGGTTCCGCCAAAGCCTTGGGCCCCGAGTCACACTCCGATACACAAAGTTGCCGGGCCTTCCATTTCCCAGAGGCTTTTGTGCGTGTCGTGAAGCATGTCCTGGGCCTCTTCGATCTTACGTTGGTCGACTGCTGGGCGAACTTGTGCCTTTGGCAGACGAGGGGGAAATCATGCTGGGCTCGTGATAAAGTCTGCATGCGAAACGCATGATCGCCACATCAACTTCCCGGCTCAGGCTTTTGTAGTACTTGTTCGGCCATTGAGTCTGGGCTGGGCACTGGGACCAGGGACTATGGAAGTGAAGTCTTGGGAAAATGGCGCTTTCGTGTTCGACATCGTCATCTCTCAGCTCAGCTCTAGACTCTGGACGCCTATCCTCCAGCTTCAGCTCTTCATGCTCATAGATGAGGCCCTATAAGCCCTAAACTGTAAAAAAATCGGCAGCGTCAGGAACCGTGCGCAAACTGCATGCTAAATCACTTCTCTACAAGGTACAGAGGCGAGGACGACATGAAGTCCATGCACCACGACAACTACCAGGATCGTACCCCACGGGCTACAGCAGCTTGGCCCGGACAACGACATTGTTGAGGCCCCCAGGGCACTTGTCGGTTTGTAGCACTGTCTTCGTCGGGAATGTTTCATGTCAATCGGAAAGGGGAACCTTTCAGATCCCAGATTTGTGGGCTCCGACTGCCGGTAGCGGTTTATGTGTATGAGTTTTGTAATACATTACATGTTGAAGCATTGGTATCATTACATCGACCCATTACATAGACCGAGTATACACCCCACACCTCCCCACCCACCCACACCCATCCACCCACCCACCGCAGGCATTCGCTTAATTAAGGGTCGTAGAAGGACCTAAAAAGAAGACGTACGGATCCCATATCTGGGGTATACAGGCCATTATAAACGGGGTTCCAGAGCCCTTCATGGTACTCTATGGTGTAGAAAGTACGGTATGGTATAGCACATTATTTGTGCGATCTGTATGCTTGTGAGGTCTTTTGGGCATCTGTGGGCACCTATTCCGGTCTTCATCAGCGGCACTAGCAATAGGATCGTTCGTGAAGTAAGCCTGTGCCAGATTCGGATTCCCAGGACTCAGGATGTCCTGTCGCAAGAGACTCCAGAACCGACGCCCCAAACCTTAAACATAATATAGGGGCCTTAATTTTTGTTACCTGTATTGTTGTGGGGGTTCCTTAGTATAAGTATAGCATAATGGGCCCCAAAGCCCTATTCCAATTATTAAGACCTCTACAACAGTTCTAGCTGTCGACAAGATGGCCTGTTCCGCCCTTTTCACAATGTGGATTTCAAGGCTCCGGCAAGCGAGCAGGTGTCAAAAGCGGTTCGAAACAAAACATGGTCCTGGCCAGGCCAGAGGAGAGGAAACTTGTTGCACCCTCTCGAAAGCTTCAGGTGACGATGGGAGTAAGCCTCGGACAAGCGCGGCACTTCACATTCCAGAACCCTGTGACCAAAGAGGAGCACAGCGTGATCCAGGACGGGCTTCGTAATTTGGCTCCACGGCCAGGCCTACAGACGAACATGCAACATACCAATGACTGTAGGGACAGACAGACCCGTTTGTTTAATTATGCCTCTTACGGATTTAAATTCCGCGACAGCCAAAACCGGAAGTATGCTTACTGCGGCAACCTCAACCCACCGCTGAAACCTCGGCCCCCTAATTCCCACAAACTACCTGTGTATTGTACTTGATTGCCGCACGCCCTTGATGCTGCGCGTGCTGGCTAGTCACGTTCTGCAATAGCCGTTCCCATTGATGCCACTTCCTTTGCCGTCGTTCTTCATGATGTCATGTCCTTGGGACGCATGTCAGAAGAATGCCGAAAACAAGCGCAAATGGGGTGCTGTCGCTCGTGACGCTCATCAATCTATGTCTTGGACTGAAATTGCAGTCTTAGGTTGATTGCGACCGTTCAGAGCCGTCGGGTTGGAGAGATTTCGCAGTGTCTCAGGAATGTCTCGTTACAGGCAGTGCCGACGAGGTCTTGTTGAGTTCTTTTGGCACAGCTTTTTCAAACAGTACCCCAAAAGAAAGGAAGTCTTAGTCCTACATCGTGCCGAAGATTCTGGGGGATTGTCCTTGCCTCCGCAGGAGAATGGTGACATCTTTGCTTTCGACGAGCCCTTTAACAACCTTTTCAAGCATGCCGTTCCGCCCGAGGACGAAGGTGTGGTCCAACAGTAGCAGGAACTAGTTAACTGCAATGCACAGGGCTACATCATCCACGACCCCGATTCTGTCATGGCCTGATCTGAATGAAGGAGTTCTCTTGAAGCCAAGGAGCCTCAATGCGATCGTATTGACTTCTGCAAGGCTGACCCAGGGCCCCCCTTGAACCAGAGCTCGGGCCCTTTGCTGCAGGCACGGCCCCCGGAAAGAGGATTGCCATCATCATCTGGGCCAATGAACAGGAAGTCCCGGTCAGTGATGAGGGCTGTGAAGAGGGGTCTGGGATTCAGCGGGCTCAGGCAGGTTGCAGGAGAACTTGTGCTTGCGACGTCGGCATGGGTAGCCTGAATCTGCTTGAGATCCAGATCCAGTCGTTTCCTGCAGGATTTAGCAGAACCGTGAAATTGGCCTTTGCTTTTTTGGGGTTGTGTTTCAGACAGTGGAATAGGGGACCCTACTATTGTACCCCCAAACAGTAGGATCCTTATGATAAGGACCCCAAGAGAAGGTAGCCCTCATTTTTGGAAACTCCCATTTGGCTTCCGGGGTCTCTTTCAGCTTCGGGGTTGCAGATCTTGGCTGCGGCCTGCAGTTATTGACAAGGGCTGCGGTCTCAGGCGTCGCTTCACCTCACGGCACGATTGTCCCAGGGCTCCGTGCTGCGGATGATCCGCGCCAAGAATCCTGGGATGCGTGCCTTGGCAACCCACTTCAGAGTGGAGGCATGCGGGCTTCTAACTTGTGCACGGAATTTCAGCACAGATAGCCATAACCAGCTGCTAAGGTCCGGTTTCGTGATGCATCTGTTTCAGATCGCTGAGAGGCCTTCTAGAACCGAACATGCTACAGTAGATCTTCAGTCCAACAGTTGCAGAAACCCCACCAACTAGCGACTTGCGAAGCTTTGTAGAGCAAGACCGATTGAGCAGGGCACAACAAAGGCTCCCTGGCATTACTTGGCTGTGCCAACTCTGGGCGGCGAAAAGCTATGAAGAACAAGCAACTCCTTCTCACTCTACATATCAAGTCCACTTCGTTGTGCTGATAGCTTATGTCAACTTCCCCGACAAAAATGCAGCTTCAGGTGACATTGTGCCACTGGAGGTGGACTGGGAGTCCTGGGGCAAGTGCTGCCCCGGCTCACTCTCCAGGATCGGCCGTCAAGGCTGGCGCTTGCTTGCAGAAGCCGAAAGTAATACGTATAGGGGCCGAAATAATTGCCGCATACTATTTTGGGGGCTCCTTATTATAGCTATAGTAGAATGGGCCCCAAACCCTATTCATAGTAGAGCTTCAGGGTAGGAAAGCGCAAGGCTCCGGGAAGGAAGGAGATTGAGCTGTCAAACAAAGCCGGGTGGGGGTTCGAGGTGTTTTGGATCTGTTGTGAGCGTATTTTTGCTTTCTGCTGTCCTTCTCGGTCCCTTCAGCGGTTTGTCATGCGCGACCGCTGACTCATGTCTGGTCATCTTTGTTTGGCCCCTTTCTCTTGTTCCTTCAGAGCTTTGGCGGATCGTTCCTCCACAGATATCTGGTCAGATGTTCCTGTGTCACTCACCTGGACATGCTTTAAAGCATGTACCAGTAACAGGCTCTACCATGGCATAAACGTTATAACAGATTATACCATTCCGAAATCACAGCCATGCGGGGGCATCGTTCACAATGGTCGTGTTTTGCGCCACAGCATTCGTCGAACTTCGAATCGCACGGCTTCTAATTGTGAGGCCCTTCCGTCCACACAAGCGTTTGGCACGCGAAACTGAGGTGATGTCGAAGCATCACTACTGGATGACTACTTGAACCTTGTCGGCTTTGCTGGGGCCACTCACTGACAGCTGATCGCCGGTAGCATCCTTGCAATTGAACCCGGTCTGTGTAGCATCCCAAACAAATGGCCTGTCTCGCCACGGCGTGAGTTTCGAGGTTGGAGAACCTAAGCACCGTTGGAACTGGAAGGCCTATTCTACATGACCCTGCAACACCAAGCCCTACTGAACCTTAAACGCTACACATCAAGCCAGCTCTTTAGCCTCCTCTCATGAAACTTCTGGATGTGAATGCCTCGCCTGGATAGTCGAATAGTGAGCGCCGAAAAAACCCAACCTAAACATGTCCTAACATTCACCGACACCCATGCAGATCTTAAGCTGTGTGTGTCGTCCCGGACCCTTAAGAGGAGCCTCAGTCCGAAGCTTCCAGAGCCCATGATGCCACAGCCTACCTCTAGACTCCAGCCCGGAAGACCTACCAAATCGTAGCGAAAAGAGCTGTTCCACGGACATCATAACAAGGCAGCAGTTCCCTTTTTAGGGGTCTTTGTTGGGTCTACGGGTAGACGGCATGACTAGCCCAGGAAGGCGCCAGAAGTGGAACCTCAGCCCGTGGAGCCAGTCCTCCCCAAGGTCGGCTGTGTATGTCAGGGTTTAGGCGGTTTAGGGTTTAGGGGTTTAGGGTTTAGGGTTTCAGGGTTTAGGCCTTAGGGCTTAGGGATTCAGGATGCAAAAGGGTCTAAGGTTTGATGGTCACGGGTTTAGTTTAAGGGTTTCGGATGGTTTAGGGTTGAGAGTGCATCGATGGAAGGCTCTGGATGTAGTAGGATAGTGAGAATACTCTAAACAGCTCCAGTAAATACTCCAGGGCGCCAGGGGCTCGGAGTTGCTTTCGGACGGGCTTGAGGTGACGACGGAATCTGGGATAGGCAGGAAGGAGCTGGACGCAAGCAGCAATCTGATCCTTACGGGTGCGGCTGCTTATGGTGAAGACGACTGCTTATGGTGAAGACGAGCAAGATAAACAGAGCAGAGAGCCACTTGAGAGAGAGCGGGCGCGACCCCGCAGCAGCTACACAGCTACACAACATTCATCCGAAGCGAGGTCTTCGCACGGGTCTTGATTGTGTTCTTGTGGAGGCAAACTCGAGCAAGAGTCACCCTGCACCCGAATATTTCATCACATTTCCAGCACGAGACCGTGAATTTAACACGCCCTGAGCTGAACCCCTACAGTAAGAGCCGAAAAGTTGGAAACCCCAGAGCCTCCATCCTTGAGAGTAATGTATAGGGAATCCCAGCACTATTTGGCTTTAATCCGGTTTCCAACTTTATGGGGTTTACTGTAGAGGGACGCAGTGCCTGTAGCAACCCAGTGCTTCAGGCTTCGCCGGACGTTACACGTCGCTGGAGGTGGGTAAACATCAGATGATATTGCAGCTTTTCGGTCTCACACTCATCAGATCAGAGGGTTGTCTTGTGGTAGCACTTCTGCGAACCATGAGATGTCAAATGTGCTCTCGGATGCTCTCGAGCGGTCACGGGAGAGCTTTTGTTGCTCGCGGCGTGTGTAGTCGTTTGCCTGTCTGACTATCCGTCCGTCTGTCCTCGGTCTGCAAACGTTTGTGTCTCCCGGACGCTTGATTATGCTGTTCGAAACCAATCCGTTGCAGGGCGCATGCGGGTCCAAAGAAATCGCGAGAGCTGCGTGCGCTGAACAAATCCATGGGTGTCCGAGTGTCGACAGACAGAGATCAGTGTTTTCATATGTTGTCATGACAGGGGTTGGGTCACAATTTTGTGCTCACTGTAAGATGATATAGTGGAGCACATGAGTGATTGTGCCTGCTGTTTCCAGGCTCGGGGGTGATTGTGCAAGCGTTTGGTTTAGGCAGTCTAGTCTTGCTGGGTTTTACAAGCCTTGCTCATGCTTAGATGTTCAAAGCCGAATGCGTCGCTGACACTTACCAGCTTGGGTTGGGGTTTGTGCCTTGGGCTTGGGATTGGCCCTCGCATAAGCTTAACAATGCTATGGTCACGATGGCTCTTCAGTGCAACTATCCTGTTTTCGCAGATTCGTTTGGACCAGTTGTCATGAAGTCTTGCCTGCCTCGTGCGAGTGTGCTAGTCGAAACCCCAACACTTCAACATGGCTGGCACATGCACATGCGGCACGAAGTAACTTTTCCCCTGAAGGTCTGCACCCAAAGATGCGTCGCAGAATCCATGTCTCAGCACCCGGGCACCAATGATGGCCCGCCCACTTTAGTTAAGGGGTCCCAGATGTAGGTAGGGTTACGAGTCTGGCAACTTCATAGCTATACTTGCTTATGACCCGAGTTGAGGTATGTACAGCCTGACTTACTGCGTCCCCTGATCCTCCAAGTACGCCCGGCATCCTCAAGAATTAAACCCCAACCCCCTAATTTAGGGGCAGCGATTTCCATCTTCAAGTCCCCTTCCTTCGGGCTCTGTGGCCCGTATAACTATTCCCTAACCCTAGCACATACCCGGCCAATGCCAGGGCAGTTGCATGGATCTGAATAATTAGTACGAGTTACAGTATTCCCCCCTTACTTCCCTTCTAGCCCTATATGTGTATATATACATAAAAGTTGCTATCTCGCAGGCTTAGATCTTCATGGCGCCTGAGACAGGGCTCGCATGTGTAGGGTGTTCAAGGACTCTAAGTCCACAGCCCCAAGGACCTTCAACCGGCGTGCATCCATTTCCCAAACTTCGAGCCAAAGATTTGCGTTCAGAGGTCAAGGCTATCCCTTGCATCGAGTAACAATGGACACGTCGCCCCTCCTGCATGGCACGCTGCTGGGCAGTGATTTAGGCATCGCGGCTGGGGATCGTTCACAGGTAAAACGCGCAAGACGCAGTGGCCGTTGGGTGGCTGCGCATGTTGGTTTCAACTGGGTTGGGTTCATAGAGGCGGGGGGATTTTGCAGCAGGGTTTTGGAGGCAGTAGCGGTGCAGTAGCCAGGCAACACCCTATGTGTGCGGATTCGCTGGTATGGATGGAAGCAATCTCAAGAGCCCATAATAAAGTTCCTAAAGGCCGCTCCTTTCTCGAAAGGCCACGTGTAGATTACTTTAGGATTTTGAGTTGGTGACACACAGACTCTACAACCCTGAGTGACCCTTAAGCCCTAAAGCCCAAAGCGACACGACCCTGCCCGCTCAACCGGAAAACCCCTCAGCAGAAAGAACATCAACCTCGACAGCCGTAAGCCTAGACCCGAAGAGGATTTTTCCTTCCCTTACGAGCAGGATGCCCTGCCTAGGGCCTTCAATCCCTCTACTTTAAGCCCGCACGCAGCTTGGCATCCGACCGACAAGCCTACCAAGGCTCATGAAGGCAAAGCCGCAGCAGACTTTCTACAGGAGCCTTGTTTTTGGGGTGTGCTTAGGCTCGTTTAAAGGTTTCCGAAATGGAGGGAAGTTCGCTTATTTAGGATCCCGTTTCGAAGGCCATGCAATAAGGGTCTCATTATTTTGGGGCTGTACTAAGTTCCGGCCCATAACGAAAGGATTTAACCAATTCGAGTTTAGAGTAGGTCCACTTCACTCCCAGATGACAATCGACTCTTGCGTCAACTCTGTTCGCAGAGTCCTGTCTCTCATGTTATTTGGTCTTTGGAGGAGTTTCGCGACGAAGAGCGAAGTCCACACGGAGGAGGTTCTGCGGCCCAATCCAAAGCGGACTTTTCAAGGACTTTAGCAATTGCGCATTTTCAGGGGAGCTCAGAAGGTGCACTCATGGTCACCTGCACGATGTGTGACGGTGTTGGAGCTGGTACGGTTGATGGACAAAATCCTGCATGACCTTAAGGACCCTAAACTATGGGAATTATGGTATATTCCTTATAATGGGTAATGCAGGATTTTGTCCATCAGCCGTATCTCGAAGTCTCTTGACTACAGTCATGCAACCGGGTCTGCCACCGCTTTATTGTTCATGCAGACAAGCAGTGAAGAATGAAGAAACTCTGAAGCCTTTGCTCGAGGCTATCCCGAATTCGACGTCCATCTATGCCCAGTTGCTTGACCTTCCAATTATCGGTTTCAGTATTGCAGCTTCAGGTTGATATGTAGGTCCAGTAGCAGTACTCTATATAAGTTCCCAATTTCCCTAAACCTTGAGCCCATAAAACTACCGCAGTTGGGACCAGCTTCGGGATAGAGGGCTTCTTTCCATTGGAATGTCACAATGCAGGGGACCCGACCCTTGCGTGGACCCTAATAATCAGATCCTGACTAGAAGAATGCGACGTAAGTAGGTTGGTGGCAGCCACACCCTTCGCAACTACGAGGCATGCCACGCTTAGAGCCATCACGTTGCACATATCACAAACAGTTACAGCCGTTTTTGCGGGGCTTGGCCCTGCCGTTCCGTAGTTTTCAACGATTCTGCACCTACACCTACCGCCAGACCATCTGCAAGCACGAAGCCAGAGTCGGTGAACAGGATGTGTTCCCATGACCCCTGCCAGTCACAGCCCTGACTGTTGAAGCCTGAGCGAAGCTCACCCCTCAAGCCTTTCATCCTAAACTCTCCCTGACCTGGACGCCGTGCCTGCGTGAGTGAGTTTGCGTGTCGAAACTCTCCTGCTCGAAACCAATAATTAGACCGTGACCGCCGTAACAAAGGCTCAAGTAGAACCCCAAATGCCCTGGCCCCCCCCTTTGCCCGTAAAGCTTGGGAAGGTTCGGCCGTTGCGCGAAGCCCACCGCAGAAGACCCCGGCCGGCTCCTGTCGGCAGCATGAAATCCCGGAATGCCTGAGATTTTTGTTCTGCGAACACTAGGGGCCACTTACAGCACTTCGGCGGATTTTTAGGGGGCTTATCCGGGTGCGCCAGAGGCTTATATACAGGCTTCTTGCAGTTGCGCACCTTGCTCAGGAGGGTCTTCTTACTTCGGGCCCGAGGCTGCCCGAGGCTTAAGGTCCTCCGTTTTCATATGAAGTAGGGTTCATATTACCGTTTTGGTGAGTGTAGATAGGCCTCCTTTTGAATATTGGTGAGTGTATATATTGGGTTTTATTATGGGGATACTAGTAATATAAACCATACTCTATATGCTCCCACATAACCTCAGGCCGAATCGGACGCATTGTCAGGAAGTCGTGGTGCGGTAGGCTTCTCTGCTCAGTGAATGGAGTCGATTGAGACATCTGCTTGCATCCTGCACGCAATATTCAGTGGACAAGTACCACAGCAAGAGTTGTTGGTTGGCAGCTAGCAGCTGGCTCTGTGAAGATGCCTGATATTGGGAACCCCAGCTATTGTGGGTGTGTTGACGCTGGCTCCCCAGCAGATTTTATCCTTTGCTTTGTCTTCCGTTGTGACATTGCCGATGAGATTTCCCGGCCTTGAAAAGAGCCGCTTACCTACAGAACATGACAGTTGGTGCATTGCTTCTGAGCGTCAGAGTCCCTCAACAAAATCCTCGTTGCAAAAAGTTAACACAGGATACTCAACGGCATGCGGAATTCGGTTGCATAGCTCATGGAAGTCTTTATGACTTGCAGGCAGGAGCACGACCGGTGCAGGCCGCCTGGGGCACCGCAGCAAGAAGACACTTGCGCGGATACCGGGCGATGAAATCAGCATGTCTTCGCAGAAGTCCCTGCGAAGCTGGTGCAAGATCGCCACATGACTCACACGGCTGTGGGGATCTCTGCACTCTTCACAACTCCAGCTGTCTTCGGAGAGGTACTCTTTCCCCACAGTTTGTCGGGTTTCCGGTCGGACTGCTCGAGCTGCAAGATGCTGGCAGACGGCTGAGATCCAGCGCTCCCCGTTTCAGATGCACACCGTGCAGTCGTAGAGTCTTCAGTTTCTTCCTGTGCTTCACTTTGCAGCGCGACGCAACGCCTGATACCGGATTTTGGTCGTTTAGGCATGGCCGCCTGCCCGGCAACCTTCCCTTCGTACTTCTTTGCACCGCAAACTTGGAGGCTTCTGCACCCGGCGCTTCAGACTGTACCGGCTGGAGAGATCAGAGCGTAAACCTATTGCTTCAGTCTTTCATCTTTCGCCTCCGAATCCGTGGAGTGCGAACTTCCCCAAATGTAGATCTGGATCTTCACCACCGGGCCAGCAGAAACTCTCACCCCCGGCGAAGCTGGCAAGTGTGAAGGCAACGGCCACCAGATAAGGGGTTTGGCTGCACCGAGGGTCGACTGTTTCTCACATCAGTCACTCAAGAGGCAGCAGTGCCGTAAAAGTCCAAGCGTAGCACGAAGCCTGGCCAACCATGGTAGCTACAGTGCACAAAGCAGACGGGGATGACAGGATGGGTGTCTGAGCCTTCACATATTCAGCAGCTTCCCTGGCCGATCGAGTGAGACTGTGCCGTGCGAAAATCTCAAGCTCGGTCCTGGGTTGCTCGGCCGAGCCAATCAATAGCTGTTTAGCTTGAAGTCTTCGTGACCTGGGTTTCATGCCGGAAACCTGCAATCTGAACCCAAAGCCCTGCAAGTAGAGGTGGAACCCAGCTCCACCCACACAGCCCTTAAGCCTTAAGCTTTTCAAGCCCAAGTCTGCTCCACTCCCGGCCTTCGAATGCCAGGTGCGCTGCAGCTGGGGTCGATACCCGAATGGGATCCCGGGCTCCCAGAGGCCCTCTGCCTTCAACTAGGGATTACTAGTATCCTCATATTAAAACCCAATATATACACTCACCAAACTTGAGAATATTAAACCCTACTTCAACTAGGTCGAGCCTTTTCACAGTGAACCTTCATCGGCTGGGCAAGGCACACGAGTACATCAAAGCTTTGGTGAGCCTTGCAAGCTTGAGAGCTGAGTAGGTACTGCAACCTGGTAAGACACGAGAAACGATGACCGAGGGGGTTGAGCCCAGAATGGCAGGAGTTTCCAATTCAAAGTTGTTGCACCCCTGTCCACTGCAGTCTGGTGACCTGCCAAAACGGCCTGCTTTCTCCGCTGTGCCCTCAGTACCGTCGCAAGCGTGCCCTCAGTACTATAATATAGTAATTACCATAAGATACTATAGGGGTTACTGTGAAGGTTACTGGTTTGCTTAGACTTTGAGGTTACTATATGGGTTAGTCTATTGGTATGTGTTGAGGTGTAGGGTTTCGGGTTTAGAGACTGCATGCTTCTGGTTTTCTTAAAGTCGAGTAGTTGGCTGGGAGGGATTGCAGATTGGTTGTGGGACCAAGTACTAAGCCTCAAATCCGCGACCTCAATTTGCTTGTGCCTGTACACGATGCTCTCATCACCCAAATTTGGTCCCAACGGTTTCGGTTCATGGCAGCAAGAAGATGGCTTCACTGGTCCACCAGGTTCATGACAGTCGGTGAAATCAGTGCGTACAGCCCGGTATGAAAGAACCGGCCTGACTAGCTCTTCATATCCCTAGGCCCTAAACCCTCAAACCCGAACTCTAAACTGGCTCGTGATACTTCTCCAAGCCTTGGTGGCAATACGGCCACCACTCGCTAAACAATGGAGGAGGCCAGCTGGAGTTTTGTGGATCTAGCCTCCCTAATACGACAATGCTCAAGACCCTCCTGATTCTGGGACAGCTTATTATAGTAACCCTTACAACCCTAAACCCTTATCAGACCCGTAGAGTAACCCTGATAGGAACCTTTAAAGTCTCTCAGCCCGCCGAAGCTTTTCAATCCTTATTGCAAAATGAGCATCTAAGGGCGGACTTCCGTTGCAGCCTGGGCAGCTGTGCACTTCCCAAGGTGAAGACCTACTTGGGCCTAAAACCTAATGTAGGGGCTTGCATGATTAGTAGATAGGTATATAATATGTATGTGTATATATATATATGTATATAACCCTGAGTCCGTGTGAGAGAGAGAGATATATATATATATATGTATATAACCCCATCAACAAACACGAAAATGTAAATCCCAAGTGATTTTGAACTATCAGGGCCCTGTATGAAACGAGGAGAGTCGCACTGCGGGAAAGATTGAAGATGTTTAGTTGCTGACACTGCACTTGCATATGATTGCAGCCGGTGTGCTTCGAACATTGGAACATTTACACAAACTTTTAGCATCCACAAGCACACATATACGTGTACGTGTAGGTGTGCATGCTTTCTTGCAAGTACATATGCCCATCCATCCATCCATCCATCCATCCATTTATCCATCCATTTATCCAGGCATCCATGCATCCAAGCATATATAGGGTATATATGTATATGCATGTATATACAGACGTATGTTGTACGTACAGACACACAGACACGCATACGCACATACGCGGATAAATAGACAGCGGACACATGCATGCATGCAATGACATACATACGTACAGACGTACAGAGATATTTGCCTGCCGACCTGCCCACCTCCAGCTACCCACCCGCCTACCTACCTGCCTACGTACCTGCCTACATGCATACATTCACACATGTACACATACATACGTACATACATATGCTCATATGCCCCTAACAGGTGGGGGAATACAGGTCCACGAGTCTTTGAGCTTCGATCCCAATCTTGTGCTTGAATTCTTCTAGTTTGACTCTAGCTGTTCCTGCTCCGGTTCTTATCATTCGGTGTTTGTTAGCGTTCGTTTCGCGATTGCTGTGTCATGCAATAAAATGCCATGCAGGCCCTCCAGCCCTCTCGCCATGGACACCAATGCCCATAGTAGTTAATCAGGCCCCTGTATTGGTGAAGCCTTCAGTACTCCTGGGCCTAGGCTGCATTGTATCTACGGCCTTTTCTTACAAAGTGTTGCGACGGCAGATCTCATGCTGAGTTTTCACCATGGAGTTCGTGAAACCAGAAAGCGCAAAGCACATTCTCGGTATCTAGGATGGTCGCGGCCAGAGTGTGCCAGGATAGTGTAGTGTTTGTATCCAAACAGAAGCCTGTAAGACTGTGTCTCAGGGTTCCTCATGATGATTGTACATGGGTTAATGCTTTTAACTTGCCGAAAGCTCTGTTCAAATTAAGGCTCCTATATTAGAGGGTGGGTTTTGGTTGAAGGATGATTCATTGCTTAGGTCACCTGGAGTCTGTATTCCTTGCAAGCTATCTTGAACCCGTCATCCCTGTCACAGGTATGTTTTAAATCAGGATTTGTTGGACTGGGTCGGGTCGAAGTACGCGGTGCGTTTATGGCCCGGAGACATACACGTTTCACGCCACCGACATACACCGATTTTTGCAAACCAGGAGCCTCATCTTGGGTAGCTTGCGGGAGCGACTGAACTGGGGCCTGCTCGGGAGGTCTCCCATGCCGCGGACAAGTGTGCCGAGGGAGCCTTCGTTCCTGATGGCTGGGTGCTTACCGGGCTCTAATCCAACCCTTGGAATGCGCTACTGAGTTAGGCTTGGATCTGCCAAATGAGATTGGCAAGAACGATGGGACGCATGCAAAGAATACATCAGCGCAGAGGCCCCATGAAAAAACAACATCTACATGTTTTTTTTCGAAACCGTGAACCTTTTCGCAGCGACGGGTAAAGCCAACTTCCACATGGAGAGTCTAAGCCGCAAGTAATGTAGGAACCTGATTAAGCAACCCTGGGCCTCTAACCCCAAAATAATAGCAGGATTCATATAAGGAACCCTAATAAAGGCCCAAGGTTTCTTAATCAGGTTCCTACATTCGGGCTTACGGCCTTTTGGGGTTCCTTTAAGGGGGTCTATAAGGGTTATCTATAAGGAATCTCTATGGGGGGTGGGGGTTTACTGTAGGGGCCTTCATACTTAGAATAGGGTTCCATTCCCAAGCCTGATGCTCCCAAGCCTGGTTGGAGCCTTCTAGCGCTTGGGGGTGTTCCCTCCAGTTTTAGGTCAGGTGCGGTTTGGGATGTCGATGGAGGGGCTGTGCGTACTGTCGTGGTTGCAAAACTGACTAAAAAGCTGTAATTAGTAGCCCCTAGCCACCTAGTCTCTCAGAAAAGTATACTGTACCCTAAACCCTAAACCCCTGAATCTACAGATGAGTATACTATAACAGAACCCCCACACCCTATTCTAAAAGTCGGTGCACTTAATTTCGATGCTTTTGGGCCATGCCGGAGGCCAAAGATGCACCCCCACTTGCATGGATGGCTTTGAGACGGAGATGTCCGGTGGCCAAGAGTTTGGGTTTAGGGTCTAGGGAAGTGTCGGGTTCGTTTAAAGGTTCCTCTGAGGGTTCCTTTAAGAGCTATAAGAAAGGCTGCAATATGGGTTTATGAAGTTTAGGGTTTAGGGGAGGGTGCGCGTAGACTTGGGGATCTAGGTCCCTCATGCAGCAGTCATCATCGCCTCCGATGCAGTTTGTACTATCCGGACTACGGTGACGCAGCCGATGCAACTTCAATATCAGAAACAGGCATCCGCAGCACCCATAGACCGGCTTTCAAAAAAGGCCGTATCACTGGCCACAGTTCCAGAGTGCCGCCAAAGGCATACACATCAAGAAATGCAGTGGCAGGGGATATAGCCCTTGACATGAACCCTAAACCCTCAAATTCAAAACTCATGAAAAACGCTTGGATCCGTGCCTATTTTGCGAGTCGAAACCCTCAAAACGCGAATAGGGATCAGGATGCATTCTGGCTGAAGAGGGACTTTCTCGGGAGACCTTGTGGCCTCTGAGCAGGTTGTATTGCTGCTTGGGGTGATGTTGCTTTAGGTCTATCCCTGTAGTTGCTCTACTTGTGACAATTTCACCAAGCCGACCTCTGACCATATGCCTGGATTGTCCGAGTGTGAAGTCCGACATCAAACTCGTATGGTGCTATATCTCACTTTCGGCACACTGAGCTGAAGCACTGCCGGCTACATCAAACAGTGATGCATGTCGGTCGGCATGGTAAAGTTTGCCCTCAGCCCTTGAAAGCCGCAGCTGCAGGCACATGCTGGCTCATCCAAGTAGTATTCAGTTGACCATGCATGGTACACGTGGTGGAAGTTGCAGGCCTCAAGCCTTTGAGAAATCAGTGAGATTGAAGAGAGCAAGTGCCTTTTGGATATTCGAAATTCCCCAAAACGAGTTATCAGAATTGCAGCTTTTTGACTCTGATGTCTGAGCTCCGGTTGTCGACGCCAACAGCGTCCGAGCCCTCGCGCGTGATCTTCGGTGCCGCGGCTTCTTCTGAGGATGCGATTTCTGCCCTTTTCCGCTTCGAGGGACCGAAGGTATTTCCTTGAAGTGTCGTCGCAGATTTCATGTGTAGAGACTCCACGGGCGAGGAAGTCTGCTTCCGGGAAATCCTGAGTTTATCCTACTGGTAGCTGCGTTTGCGTACATTGAATCACGCTGTGGTCCCTTGCCTCGCTGACTGCCCTGCTGCCATGCTTCGCCCAGCTTCGCTGTATCTGATTTTACAAAACCTGCGTCCACCCCTAAGACTGCCACCAACAAATGCCGCACGCTTAACAGATGACTACCGTCTGGTCGAGCTTTTCTACGAGCAGGAAGAGGCCACACAAGCAGAGAGATGCAGAGAGTAGTCGTTCTCTGCCGGTTCTGGTTGAGTTGAACGTGTCGTTCCATTTTGTGGGCAGCTGACTTCTTGGTTTCCTGGTTTTCCTGGCCATCTTCAGCCCGAACATTGTTGCAATTAAGGTACTTATAACCCCAGTTAAGGTACATATAACCCCAATTGAGATACTTATAACCTTACTAAGTCCCCTAAACCCTAGACCCTAAACCTTGCTAAGTAGGAGGGCAAAAAAGTCCCATGAGTCAGTCTTCGGCATTGATCCTGCAAATGGCCACCGGCCGTGAGGGTGTGAATCCGCTGTACCCTGAAAACGCAAGACTTGCGGATCGGGCCTCAGGCTTCCTTTTCATTCCTCAAATTTAGTAAACCCTAAGCCCTAAACCTTAAACCCTTAAAAAAAAACCTAAACCCTAAACCCATTCATTCAAAGAACGAGAGACGTTAGAGGAGTAGCTTGGCGGAGGGCAAGGGTGAAATTGACAGCAGCTCCTCGCAGCCTCCATGCAGGCCGGGCAGTGGGAACTGGAGGCCTGGACCCAGCCCATGCGCGTCGACTCTGAATACGATGCTGGTGCTGGCAGTCATTGCGATTGCCATGATGGCGACGAAAGTAGAATCCAGCCGAAATGTTGTTGGTATTGATGGTGCGATTGCGATGACAGTAGTGGCCGGTAAGGGTTATGAGTTATGAGGATTAATGGCGACGAGGACACGACTACACAAGCTTCTAAGCTCCCGGCGTTTTGTCGCAACCTTTTCCCATCATAAACCCTGACCCCTTATAAACTCTAGCCATGTTCCGTTCTGCCAGGACGCCGCTCTGCGTTTGGCACAAGTGCAAGTAGCAGAACGTGAAGTGCGAAGCAGGCGACCCATGCGAACCAGCTCGTAGCTATTAGGGGTCGTCTCAAACTCCTTATCTAGGGTCCCCACAACAGGGGTCATACTAGGAAGTCTCGAGACTATGATGACACGTCGAAGCTGCGAATGGCTCATTAAAGCAGTTATAAACTATTTGACGGTCACTGCTACGTTAGTCCCGTATTCTAAACTGGTTCCAGGTGTTTACAATTCGCAGCGGTGCAGGTCTGCTAGACCGACAATTGTATCACCCCCAAAGAAGTCCCTTGCATGTACCGCATATAAGCATACATAAGCATGTGTGCAGAGAGAGAGAGGGAGATAAAATGTGCGCGTGCATATATATATATATATATATATATATATGATGCAGGGCTC
>BGNK01001337.1:25260-88131 GCA_003297005.1 Symbiodinium sp. clade A Y106 | reverse complement strand
TGTGGTCGTTTTGGTTGGCCCCGCCCCGCCTGTGTGGGGCAGTGTGTTCTACAAAGATATGTATGGTATGGTTGCTGCCGCTTGTTAGCAGTAATGTCATCGTTACGTGCTCGTTACCACACAAAATATGATGTTGCTCTTTTCTCCTTGCAAACGGTGCCCCTGTCCCTGCTCTGATGCGGTTCTCCGCTCCTGTGAAGAAGCACTGGCTGGGATCATTCTCCATCGTCCCCTCCCTCTGGTTTGCGTGGGTTCGTTCCGGTTGTGCATGACCGCTGGGAGCAGGGGCGGTTCGGGGGCCCGGGGGCACGCGAGAGCATATATACATAATATATATATATATATATATATATATGTGTGTGTGTGTACGGGCATATATATATATATATACACACACATACATATACATGTATATATATATATATATATAGAGCTAAACACATATGTAGAAGTATGCCCATACATGTATATGCATGTACCAGTTTGTGTGTTATAGACGTATATCATCTACACACACATATATATATATAGAGTGTGTGTGTGTGTGTGTTAATTTTAGATATACATACATATATATATATATATACATACAGAGAGAGAGAGAGAGAGAGACGGAGAGACGGAGAGACGGAGAGACGGAAAGAGAGACGGAGAGAGAGAGGGAGAGAGAGAGAGCGAGAGAGTGAGAGAGCGAGAGAGCGAGAGAGCGAGAGAGCGAGAGAGCGAGAGAGAGAGAGAGAAGGGGCAGAGTAATGACCTCGCCCTCCGCTTGCACTCATACCTGGTGAAACAAAGAAAGAGAGCAAGAACGTAAGAAAGAGTAATGATGATAACCAATAGCACCATAGTTATGAAGCTCGGCTCCGGTTTCTTGTTTTGCCGCAAAGGAAGCGAGAGGCGGAGAGCGAATCTAGGTTTGAGCTTCTCTGGGATGCGCAGCACTTTGTCCGAGGGTGGCTGTTTGTCTTGTATGGCTTGCTGTGTGGTTTGAATGCACTATCTAACAGTAACAGGGTTTTTTGGTTGTGTTTGGCATTAATCGAGGATACCCCATCATCGACTGGAAAGATCATGCATTGCAGTGCCAGGGGAAATATTTGAATACAACATTGGCTTAGTCTATCAGGCTATCATGCTGCTCCACTTCGGACTCGGCTTGTTCTAGTTCACAGTGCTCTTCTTTGACCCCAAACCCCACAAAACCCTTTCTTGTGTGGATCCTTACCTACTTTGTGCGAGTTCCGAGGGTCGAAGCCCTTTAACCCAAAAGCCTAAACCCCACACCTAAACCCCGAAACCCTCAACCTTCAAACTAGAAGGCAGCTGCTCAGCCGTAGATACTAACCGATTCGAACACAGAGACCTCGTCTGGCTTGTCCGAGTTGCGAGAGCGTAAACCCTCAGCTTGACCCTGAAGAGCAGGCGGGTGAATGCCAGCGAGAGGCTGCGGATGGCCCTTCGCGCATGCCGCGGACTGCTCCCTGATCAACCATCCTCTCGAGGCGCCTGAAGGATCATAAATGAGGTAAGCACAAGTATATTCACAGCTCTAGCTGCTTAAAGCCTCGTAAATAAGGATATTATAGAAATCTAACCGAAATCCTATAATTAATTACTTATAACCCAGCGTAGATATGACCTGACTCATCAAGTCCCCTGGTCTTCAAGTGGAGACGTTCAGTTTGGGTTTGGAGTTTGGACTGTCGCAACGACGTCAACGATGGTTCGGCTGCAGTGTAACCACAAATCGCTTGCATGATTGAAGGGAATTTGATGTAGGGGCTTTATAATATTTAGAAGATGGCTTGGGGGGGGTATCGTATACTGCAATTATAATAAGGAACCTTCAAAACCCTATTCTAATCATTAAGGCCCCTACATTTCAGGAGTGAAGCCCGCATCTGACATGTGACACGTTTCACATTACGCAGGGATCGTCGTGCTCAAGGTGCTGTAGTTTCGAAGAGCACCAGCTATACATCATTGTAACGTCGGCCATGGAAAATGCCGTAGCCGCGACCACTCAAGTTGCGAGCATGTCCACAGCCTTCACATAGCCGGTAGAGGAGATTTGGTGTTGAAGATGCGAGCCCAGCATAGCCGCGAGATGTAGCTCAGCCCGGGGCAATGTCAATCTGTTTCACACCTATAAGCCTGTGATCCCTCATCCGGTGCCCTCAACTGGCCATGGGTGCCGGTGCCTGTGCCAGTGCTTCGAGTGAGGCGCTTGGCCGTGGTGAGCTCTCAAAGTATTTCAGCGACCCATACTTGAAAGGCGAAGTCTACAAAGGTTCGCTGTACTCGCACGGCGCCATGGACGAGGTGTCCACCTTCGACTACAGCGCACCGGATGGTCTGGTGCGCGTGTGGCGACACGCCGTACTTATGTGCGATCTTCAGGACCAAGAAGGCCCCGGTCAACAGGACTGTATCACTACACTCAGGAACGAGCATTCCGAAATGTGGCCGACATGGAGCAGACCACCTCCGAGCTCTTCGCGTCATTGGTGGACTCCAGGGCCCACTTCGGAAAGGGCGTCTACTGTACTCAGCATGAACCTGCGGTATGGGGCTCCCGGATACATGTTCTTCTGAACAACTACAGCAATTTAAGTCCTTTGCATGACACAACAGACGCGGAGTCTCAGCGAGTGGAGAAGGAATGGGCACAGGCAGTTCTGGAGGCCATCGCGCAGCCTTCTGCATTCCGATTGTAGTCTTGAGGGAGCACGCTTACAACATTTTTCAAAGGCAAACGCCGGACCTCGCCCAGAAGATGGTCCTTGATGCAGATACAGGACAGGAGCGCGGGATCAATCTGGGCGAAGATTATCGAGGCCGAAAAGTGGATCCTGGACGCGACGTTTGGGTTTTGCAGGTGACGGACGATGTTGGCAGGGTGAAGCATGCTGGCGCAGAGGCAGACGGTTTGCTCAGACTGCTCCGGCTTAGCTCGGGAGAAGGCTACAGGGTCGTGCCATGTACGAAGAAGAGGCGGAGCAGCTGTACAAAGAGTGTTTGCGAGGCCGCAGGGCAAACCTTGGTGAAGAGCATTCGCAAACGTTGAGTTCGATGAACTACTTGGCTTCGCTGCTGAAGGCTCGGGGCAGCTATGAGGAAGCCGAGCCGCTGTGCCGGCGAGGATTGGAGCTTTGCAAGGTCAAACTTGGTGAAGAGCATCCGCAAGCATTCAACTTGGCTGGGCTGCTGAAGGCTCGGGGCCGCTATGAGGAAGCCGAGCCGCTGTACAGGCAGGGACTGGAGGTTCGAAAGGGTCAAACTTGGTGAAGAGCACCCGCAAACGCTGAGTGCGATGAACAATTTGGCTGGGCTGCTGCAGGCTCGGGGCTGCTATGACGACGCCGAGCCGCTGCATCGACAGGCACTGGCGTGCCGGCGGGCGTGTCTTGGCGACTCCCACCCGGATACGATGAGCAGCATGTACAACTTGGCCGGCTTGCTGAAGTCGATGGGCCAATTGGAGGAGGCCGAGCAGCTCTTCCGAATCTTCCGCGAAGAGCTCGAGAAGTGTCGGTCTATCCACGGCGCCCAACACGAGGACACACTCAGCTCCATCCTGAACTTGGCCAAGTTCCTGGAGGAGCTCGGCCGAGGGAAGGAAGCGGCGGAGGTCCTCGCCGGCATCTCCCAGCTCAGAAACGGTGCCCAATAGTGTGCAGCTGGAGTTCGGCTCAGCGACTGTCATCTGTGACAGCTTTGTGCGAACAGCAATCTTCATGTAGCTTTAGCTTAGTCACACTCGCCTCAATCTGCATTCCCCAGGAAATCTTCCAAACGGATTCCGAAGCTCCCATGCACACCTCTGGACTGCTAATACAGCGGTCGGATAAGGATGGCCCCTGATATTCCTTTCCCAAAGCCCTATTCCAAGTATCACGGCTTCCATACTACGTTAGACCTGCTGCTCTGACGGACTGGAGGCCTCTTCGATCCCTTCTGAGACAGCATCTCCCGGGGGCTTGTGGCCAAAAAGTTCCACTGCCAGTTTTCTCGAAACCTTGGGAGTCTTGAGCTCAACGGTTCTTACGAAAGTTCACAACGAAGCACGATTTGTTAAGAGATGCCATTCATGGGAGGGCTGCGGCAGCGGGGGCTTGCAGCTCAGGGTCCGGCCTGCTCGATTCTTCCTTGGTCCCTTGGGGCGGTGGTGCAAGCAGCTTAGTCACAGATGCCGAAATGCATCTGGGTGGTTGTCCAAAGTATGGTCCCTTTTTGGGTACCCTAAATAACCGTATTATAATAGGGACAACCACCCATATCACCCTGCAGAGGCCGTCATCATCGCAACGTAAGATGGTGCTCGCATCCCGGATCACACGAAGCTCCTGAAATTCTACTGTACTTGATTCTAAGCAACTCTAGGCTCCCGAACCTCGCCTGAGACTCTCCAGTGCGAGTGCTAAGAAACCTCTAGATTAGAGTCCATATCTAGGCCCCCGATATAGTACAGCACCTTTCCAAAAAGGACATCAAAACAGACCTAGTTTAGAGAACTACCCACATTGTAACTAACATGTTTTTCGCATACCGGATTCTTTTGAACTCAGCTCTGGAGCTCTTGCACATAGGGTTTTAGGGTTTAGGGTTTATGATGCTTTGCCTAGACTCGCCTGTGATCTGAGAGGGAGCTGTTGAACGGAATGCTGAGGCGAGGAGGTGGTTGCCAAAAGCCTTTTGAAGCAAATCCATCAACAAAGCATATACCAACTCTCTACCTGAGCCCTAACCTTAAAGCCCTAAACCCTGAACCATAAAGCCCTGTTGCCTTGAAGCCTAAACTCAAACTACATAAACTATTGCTCAGGCAGCCAGGGGTCTCCGAAGTCACCTTCAGCCAGCTACTCAGGGCAGATGTCGACAAGGAGTGCTGGAAATCGGCTCTCCCATAATTAGCAATACTGTTCTTCCTTACCCTCGCTACAGTCTAATGTAGCCTCCAACCTTTCCGTCAAAGTAAAGAGAGCAGCATTTGCAAGTGCATGGAGCGACTGCTGGAAGCCACGAAAGCCCGCCTGTGCATTGATTGCGCAGGAGTGCCTGAGATTCTCCACGTCAGTTTGGCAATGTAGCTTCAGATTGCTTGGTCGCCAGCAGAACTGGTGCCTTTTGGAGGAGTTCCAGCCGGGAGGAGTGCACGAGCAAGGCCTGTGCTTCCGCCTGGGTTGTTTGCTGTGTCAGTTGATGTAGCAATGTAGCCCTTTCCTACCTGTGTACAGTCAAAGCAACTTGATAATCAGGAGGTGCGAGACTCTCGTCCGAGAGCGCGGGAGACGGGTGTAAGAGGGGACAGAGAAAGAGAGCTTGAGAGGGGTAAGGAGGCGAAAGGGCAAGGGAGCGCCCCCTGAAGGCAACTGAGCCTTAGTTTGATAGAATTGCAAAAGATGCACGGGACTGCAAAGTGTACGCGTGGATGTTTACAGCAGTTGCACAAGGGCCCCGAGGGTTGCAAGAGCCTAGAGCCAAAATGCACGAACACTTCGAGTGCTGTGCACTCAAGTAGGGAGTCGAGTGCATGCCCCCTCGCCGACTGATCTGGTCCGCTCCTCGTGATGCTGAGCCACCGGTACAGACGACCTACCGGTATTCTACTGAAGGTTTCGTTTCGTTTAATGTAGAAGCCTAAATAATTACCAATACTATTTTTTTTGGGGTGGTGGTTCCTTATATTAATTATAGTATAATGGCCCCCACAACCCTATTCTAAGTATTGAGGCCCCTACATTAACCCATCCTCTTGTGCTCAGACCCTGCGTGGCGGAGCATTCTGTTGGGACTGTCGCTAGCAAGAAAGGGGTCCCAACGATGTGCCACAGCTGGGAAGCACCAGCTTATATGCAGAAATGGACATCCTTCGGGTAAAGCTGTCGTCATCGAGGCTACTTGTAGTGTAAGTTGCCAGCCTTCTGAGTTCTACCGGAATTTGATGTTGCTTTGCTGTTGGCCTCTTGAGCTTGCCTCCAAGCTTTTCTGATGTAATCTGGACCCTTGACTGATAAAGTCCCTCATTTTGAGCAAAGATCCCGATTATAATGCTTATTATTAAGAGGGCATAAATCTTAACCTCTCAAGGCATAGTTGTTCGGTGTTGTTCTTTGCGTGCGCTTTGTGGCGGGGCCTCAATCCCATGAAAGCCCATGAGTGAAAGTTCTACACAAAAAGCTGCTTCAATCCCGACGGTGTCTTAATGGATGATGAAAGTACATGTAATGTAGACCCCAGGATAATCGACTTGAAGAGGGTTATTTGAAGAAAGTAGGGGGTGTATTAAGCAGGGCTCTACATTGCCTCGTACCTTCTCACAAACAGGGCACTACCAGACTGATTTCAGGGGCGCTTCCATGTGCCTTTGGAGGTTCGGTCCGTGTCACTGAACTCGGCCAAAGCGAAGAAGGCACCCCGTAGCGCGCGAGCGACTTGTCTGAGAACCATGGATGTAGTCCTACCTGGGAGCAAAGCCAGGCTGAAGATGCACAAGTTCTTAGCTGTTATTCTGCTAGCTGCTTGTTGACTATTAGCTATTCACTGCCAAAGTGTAGCCGGATCTCACTCGAGTCACTAGAGCACGCCGGACCGAAAGGGGCCTCGAGAGTAGCCTTCTGCAGTAAGAAGCTGAGGTCCTTCCGTCCGACATGACATCCCAGGAGTTTTACGAGCACTGCAAGAAGCATCGCGATTTGGCGGATGCTGGGCCAAATCATAGGGGGCATCAAGAGCCAGAGTTTGGATCATGTGTCCGGGGATATCTTGCCAGCCTATACTCCTAGACACTGCAGCTCCAGATTCCGATGCGAAACCTCCCATTCAACTACAGCTTCCCTCTTCAGGCTTCGACCCGAAGTCCCGGCTCTTTTGTGCAAAACCGACATGGCATGGATAGCCGGTCCTGCCAGCTTTTAGCAATTCTGGCCCCCTTGCATCCACCATGCCGGCCCACTGTTTGATGGAGGTCACGAAACATTTGAACCTCAAGTCTGCCAACCAGATGCCATGCAAGCACAGAGTCGGAATCCTTGTGAACTGGATTTCGGAGCAAGGGCTGCTGAGTGAGCTTCCGGGATTCTGGGAACGAGCTGGCATGGCGCAAGGTTGTTGACGAGGCTGCTGCTGCCACTGCTTCTTTTAGTTGCCCCATGACTAAAGTAGGCTTCGAGCAGCAACATCACTGTCAAACAAGCCATGAGCCCACCACAATCGTCATACTCATGCCGATCTATGTCACCATCATCACCACCACCTCAACCGACGTCATCATGACACTCATCATCATCAACAACCACACCCACGTCGGCACAACAAGCACCATTATCACAAGGTGTCATGCTTTTAGTTGTAGTTGCAAGAATCACCGGCAGCGTCACTATGATATCCGACGCATCATGGCGGTCTTCCCTAGTATGGTGAGCAACCCTAGTTTGAGATGCAGAGCTACCAACGCATTGGCAGAGTCGACAGCGCCCTCGGTTCTTGGCAACTGGACTTTAGGATGCGAGCGTGCAAGCGCTTTTTTTATTATAATTACTGTTGACGGGCAACTGGGCTTCGTGCGTCGCCATTCCGTCACTTCTCATTCGTACCGTTTTGCATTTCCAGCGCGGTTGTGAGCGAGCTGACTTAGAGAAACCAGAGCATCGGAGCCTCATAACACTTCTACGCTGGGGGGGAGGAATGCGAAGTGCTGCCCGCAGAGCCGTGATGGTCCGAGTCTTCTCTGCTTCTGCTCTTGCTGTACGTACTGGACTGCCGCAGTGCTGGTTGCTGCTCGTGGCTATCACTGCAATCAGCTGCCATCGCAAGTACTGCCTCTGCCATTGCAGTTGCCGAAGAGAGCAGCTCTTACGAATCCACAGTCGGTGAGATCATGCATTTTGTAACGTGTGTCGCAACCACACAGATACATTCTGGGTGTGAAGCCGCAATATGGCGCCCTTCGCCTCAAAGCATCCTCGATCTGATAGCCGACCGAGAACACGTGGATTTTTGAGACCTGCCCCATCTACACCAAGCCTGGAGCAGCTACCCGGCTGTTACTGCAGAGTCAAGGGCTTCCTCAGGAAATAGCTTTGCTAGCACCTCTCCAAGCAAGCGTCGCTCCGTTCACAGGCACTGCTGTATGTCTTCACGAGCACGGTTGTGCGTCTGAGGGTGGGGTGCTGGGGGACCTGAAACAAGGGCAGGGCGATGAGTTGCCTGTTGAGTTGCTTCCTTCTCCTTGCCAGCCTGTGGGTGGAACGTAGGCAGTCGATTGTGAGAATACAGGTCCACCAGAAGCCGAGATTTCGCAATATTCTGAAGGCCTTGTTGCGTTGAACCTCGAAGCGACGGTGCGGACCTTTGGCTCCGAAATAAACTCCCTAGTGACATTCAGCCTCGAGCCTGCGCGCGCGAATATCATTCTTTCTTATTCAGGGATTAAGTGGCCCCTTTTGGGAGGGTGCATGTATTCAGCAAGTATCCTGCCATTTGGGTTAATAGTCGGGGATAGTATGGGTTCTGGCTTTCCGAAACCCTACAGGTGTACATAGACTGGCAGAAATGCTCGGAATCCACGTCCTCGGCACTGTCTGCTGACAGGTTCATGTACAGCAGCCAGCCGCTGGGCTGCAATTCGACAACTCTCTTGGGGCTTAGGGCCTAGCGAGCCCACTGAAGATTCGAACCAGACCTTCACCAGCCTCACCTGCGCATTCTGCGCCTATCGGCGCGAGGGTCTACTTTGCAAATTAGGTGTTGGGAATTGTTCGGGTCAAGCAACACTTAAAAGAAGTACAGCGAAGGAGAGCTTCAAACCCTAGATCCCGAAGCCCACAATGTCTTGAACTGAACCCGGTCAGGTTTGGAAAGACGTCCCGAAGGGCATGTCTTCCTTTCACCGCCACTTGACTGCCATGGGGGGTATGATTCAGCTACCGGGTTCGGAACCCTCAAAGGCCTGGATTAGTCACATTCAGAATCCAAGAGCAAGCAAAACTAGATTCTCAGTAGCTGCATAGTGAGAGACGGTATGTGGCGGAGCGAGTCAGTTACTCCCAGCTCTGCACGCAGTGAGTCTCCGCCCTTGAGCATGCGACGAATGAAGCCTTTGCTTGTATATGGGGAAGCTTAAATGGCTTAAATGCTTCCAGGCAACATCAGTGATGTGGTGGCTGAGTCGCTTTCCAAGAAAGCACGGGCGACTCGTCAGCAAGGCATGTAAAGTCTAGCTTAATTGCCCCTCATTTGATGGGCATGCTGTGACATGTTGAGTTTTCATCACCTCTCGGAGTCAAAGCCGCGTGGCGGGGCCTACTGATGAAACGAAGGCCTTCTTGCTCAGCGTAGGTAGGTCACGATGGTCAAGGAGCTTTGTGGCAGTCCTGAAGAATCGCGGTAAGCTCGATCATTTTGGATTTAACCTGCCGGGCGGTTCGGGAGTTCAGAGTTGAGAAGTGACGGGTTGACCTTCGGCAGCAACAGATAGCATGTCGATAACAGAAAATGCCAGCGGAGAGCGTCAAACTTGGCCCATATGCTCACAAGAGTGTCTGAACACCATTAGAGCCAATACTCCCCGCAGTGGAGCTTCCTGCAGCCGAGGAAGGGCGACAGGTTTGTGGTGGCTTTGAGCAGTGGCGGACTCGCAAGGTGGGCAAAACATTTTCTGTGCTTTTTCTTGTGGGTTTCCTGTGTTGCGGGTGCCGGCGCAAAGCGCGCCCGTGGGCTGAACTGATGAATCGGAGGTTGCAGCTTTACATCCTGAAACCAGATGCTCCACATGCAGCCAGAAGCCGCATAATTAAAAGCTATGAGCTATGCTGGCTGCTTGCTGGTTTGCCATGAGGGCCTAGCTGCAGCCATACAAACGTCCTTCCCTCCCCGCTTTTGCGAGTCGTGTAGAAATCAGAGGCGCATGCGCTAAACCGTAACATAGGGGCCTAAATACTTACCAATACACTATTTTGATTGGGGTTCCTTATTATACTTATAGTATAGGGGGCCCCAAAACCCTATTCTAACTATCAAGACCCCTACCCCTACAGTAAGTAAGTTCTTTGTGTGGATCCTTGGCTGCCTCGTGCGAGATTTAGAGACGAAGCCCGAAAGCCTAATGGCCTAATTTATACTCTGGAATGCGGGCTTCGTCCTTGCTGCGTAGGAGGGGAAAAACCCTACCCTAAACCCTAAACCCTAAGCCCTACACTAAACTTACCCTGCAATGCGGGTCTCGTCCTTGCTACCTGTATGTAGGAAGAAGAAAAGGCCCCCAAAGCCTCGCGAAGATGTCTTGCCAGGCGGTGAAGGATGTCCTGGAGACTCGAAGCTTTGCTTCTATGAAGGGCCGTATAATCATGCCGAATTTTTGCTTTGGGGGGGGGGGGGGTTACCATACCTATCTATATGTATGTATATTATATATATATAGATGTGTATATATATATATATTTATACTTATTTGTTTGTATATACACCTATAGAACAGTTGAAAATATCGAAAATGGAATATAACAAAGTCTGTTCATGAGACCGGAAGCATTGTGACTCGTGGCTTGTCCGAGATGTGAGAGGGTAGGCCCTCTGTCTCATCGACGCAAGTTCATGATACTGCCGATCTGCGAGTGCCGCAAAATCCTAAATCCCAAACAGGTGGGAGTTTCCGAAAATTAGGGGTACCTTCTTTAGGGGTCCTTATACTAAGGATCCTAGTATTTAGGGTACTAAATTAGGGTCCCCTATTTTCGGAAACTCCCAGGTGGGTTTAGGGGTTGGGGAGCATGATCCCTAATGAGGAATGGACATCGGGCTGGGAGTTGGCGGGAGAGGTAGGTATAACCACATTCTTCATGGGGCAGTGTGCCAGACCACCCTAAAAAAGGATCTCGTCATATTTTGTCAGGCCACCGGAAAGCACCTCTTGGGTGTCAAGTGTTGTTTAGCAGCATTTCTCCTTCCTTGGAGCATACTACAACGGCCTGAAGAGTTGTGTCGGGGTTCCTTGGTACAGCTAAGTCGACTGTAACAAACCCCAAGACCATGTTTCAATCAATAAAGCCCCTACATTAGCCGAGCAAGTTGGCAAATCAAGGCTTGCTTTGTAGCAGAGCCCACGACCATGTCCCGAACTCGAATACTTCGATCCTGATGTTTGTTTCTTTCTCTCTCTCTCTCTCTGTCTCTCTCCTTCTCTCCTCGTTTTACAGACACGGGCGGCGCCAACCTGAACCGCAGAAGCCTGCCGTCCGATTTGGAGACAGTGCGGTACTTGTAGAAGAACATGGGGCCCTGAATGGCTGGCAAGAGCATTTTACCCTCGATGTCCTTATGTAGATATACTGGAATATGCCCCACAACCCTATTCAACCCTAAATTTCAACTATTCTATTCTTGTTAAAGACCCCGTAAAGTATATGCCCCAAAACCCGATTCAACCATTCTAATTAACCCTAAACACTAAACCCCAAACAAGGCGTTCAAAAAAAAAACCCAAACCCCACGCCCAGCGGGAGCTCCGCTTTTTCGACTCATTGCGAGACCGGAAAAAGGGACGTTAAAAAAAAAAAAACAAAACCCAAACCCCAAAACCCTGTGCCCCTCTGGCCGCCAAAGCTCATCTTCTGGCCTCTCTGAGGCCAAGACGAGCTCCAAGTATTCAGCCGCACAGATGAAGCAGGGGGTTTATAGAGTTTTAGACAGGGTTATATTATAACAGAAAATAGAACTATGTGTATATCACATAATATAATATAGTATAGTATCATTTTTGGCATATTATACTATCTATATATGCGGTTTTGGGGCGTCAGGGTGGTCGAAGTCTTGTCGGACTTTAGGGTTATCGCCAGGGACCTCAGCCTTGGCGTTGTGGTGAGATCCGAATCCCAACTCCGGAAGCTTCAAGGGGCATTCAAGCCCTGCGCCAAACCCTCAAAGCCCATGGGCCATCCGAGATGAGACGTTCCATATCCGAAACGAGATGAAGGCCTGTGCATGGCGCGCTTATCCACCCAACGCGTGCTGTTTGCAATGACTGATCCTTGTGATGTGCTTGCACAGCTGCATCTTCCTTTGGCTTTCTGCAGCCGCATGTTAGAGTGCGTGTCACCGCCACTGGCCTGGCTTCTCGGACTCTCATCGGTCATTGACAGAGGTCGCGATGTTGTGCTCTGGTGCTACTGTAGTTGCCCTGCGGTTTCACCCGTATCACCAACAATGTTAAGTTGCAGACCGGCAGCCTGAAAACTCGTCATGGGAGGTACCCTAGATATTATAAATAGTCGGGTCCTAATTAGTACAAAACCCCACCCAAAAAGCAAGGGAATCCCACTCTTAAGAAACATGATCATGGCAGGACATCTTCCGGCGGTCGTCGTTCATAGAGAAGCCGCCCTCAAGTGGGCGCTGAGGCTCGGGTATCAGCTGCTGGCCTTCTTCACGATAAAACGTCAAGCTTAATTGGGGATTTAGCTTCGTCACGCCCTAAACCCTAAACCCTAAATCCTCAACCTCAGGCGGGGAGAAAAGAGGGTTCAAAAAAAACAAAAACTCAACAGTTCGGCATTAAGCAGTCGGCTTGCAGCCCGAGGGATGGGGCTACTGCGGGGACACGGGCTGACCGTGAAAGGGAATGCTGACTCCAGGTGCAGAGCGCCAGGTTTGGGCGGTTCTGCTTGTGACCCGACCACCAGAGCGCTTGAATAGAGTTCCATGCTCAGCAAATCTAGAAGAAAAAACAGAGCAGCCAGGTGATGGCAAAGGAAAACCGAGTCCCCAAATCCATTGAAGGGTTTTCTGCTCCGGTTCTAGTCACTGCTGAAGATTCCGACTCGCGTCTCGAGGTGCAGGAACGACTACAACAGCCATCTTCCAGGAGTTGAGGGGGGTTGCCCCTGGCGCTTCAAGACGGCTTCCTGGTCTTGGGCCGGTTTAGGGTTCAGGGCTTGTGGGTTTAGCACAAGGAGTTTAGGTTTTGGGATTGTTGGGGGTTCACCCATCCCACGCCGTGTCATGTTGATGAGCCAGCCTAGCCGGTTCGTTTTGGGGTCACTACCAGCAAGTCTTTCCACCAACTCGCAAGCATGGCCGTGTTAAACTACCCGCTTCTTAGACCGTCTCAAAGGCGCCCACCCCTACGGTTCAGGGTTTGGGGAGGTTTGGGGGGCCCTTTTTTGCCGTGGCTGTTTTGAAGGTGGGCTGGCCTACGATTTCCCCCATGGAGGTCGAGGGGCTCCTAGGCCCTACACCTCCCTAAGCGGCTAAGCAGCTTGAACACGAAACTGGTGGAGTTCGCCCGAGGCAGGAGCCTGAGTAGTCGTAGACAGTGGCAGTGGGCCTTGACTCACAGAGAAGGCGCGCAAGCTCCGAAACAGAACTGCTTTTTGCCCCGGCGGGCAGGTCTCAGGCTTTGCAGGTTCCTCGTGGAAATCAGTGCAACAGGAGCCCCAAGAACTAAACCACCCTAAACCCTAACAGTTCCTAACCGCTCTAGAGCCGTTTAGGGTTCAGGGTTAAGGGCAATCCTAGTGATCTTTGAGTAGCGCTGGCATGACGATATTATTGCGGGTGAAGCTACCACGGAAACCTTGCACTTGTGCCTGCCCATGGTTTATGAGGGCCTCACCAGCAACTTCGGCCCAGAATGGGCCGAAAACTCATTTTGAAGCTTGCGTTCGGCATCTGGCAGCAGTGAGCCGTGCCTACTTCTTTTGGCTTTTGCCTTTTGAGGACGCCGAGGTTTGGGTTCCAAGAAGCCAGAGCTGGAGATGTTCTCGAAGAGTCGGTAACCTATCGAAATCTCATCGAGATGGGTCGTGGGCTAGGACTAGGAATCCCATCCGGAAATAAGGGAACTGTGGCGATCTCGATGTGTGTCTTGACTGAACCTGCAACCTGCATGCCGAACCTACCCACAAAGCACCCGACCTTGCCATCAACACCTTTGACACCACCGCTCTCCATCGCCCCAAAAGCATCAACCTCAACTCCCAACCATCGCCCCTTCAGATTTACCCAAACTAGGAACCTGACTAATTAAGAAACACTTGATTCTTCACTCAAGAGAATGGGATCCAGATGAAGAACCAAAATCCTGTTTCTTAGTTAGACAGGAGCCCAAGGTCACTCCAAGTTCCTGCGAATCCGCAGATCCACAGGGGTTCAGGGTAGGTGAGGGTTTAGGATTCGGCGTTCTTGCCACATCTTTAGACGTTTGGCTGTCTGCACTGTCGGGTTCCAGGTTCTGGCACAAGAGGCACAAGCTGCCGGATGCTTGCTTGGAATGTGAGTGTCACGAGCCACAGAATTGGAGGCGTATGGACCTCCGTCAGCTGCAGCCGTGCTAGCTGTGGAACTCCCCAACCCCCGTCCACTTATACTATACTACAGTATACTAGACTACACTATACTAGACTAGACTACACTATATATATATATATACATACTATACTGTTACAAGGACTTCAGAGCCTTCACAGGAGTGGCGACAGTGTCAGATGCAGGATTCTCTAGGTCTAGGAATCATGGAAGCCGTGCTCGAGATGTTTCTTGTGTCTGAATAGGAAAAAGACCGACGACAACAATAACAATAAGGATGCTGAGAATCATGACGCTGTCAGAGTCTGAAGGACTTGCATTTGCTGCAGCTTCAAGCCTTTGCCGATTGTCGACCAGAGTTGTATCTGTCGTGCCTCGGGGCTGACAGCCAAAAAGAGACTTTTAGCACCATCCTGCTGGGGAAGCACATGCACAGTTGCCAGGTGGAATTTCGCAGCATGCGTCACTCGCAGTCATATTCTAAGTGTCATAGCGATTCTGTTCAGTGACTCGTTCGCGCCTCCGTTCGCCAAATTTCCGTGGGAGGATGCTTGTACGTTTGTGTTCATGCGCCCTTTTCCTTTCGCTACGTGCCGCTACCCCCTCCACTAAGCCACTATAGAACCCATGTGGAACCCTTATAGTAAACCTGATAGATCCCCTCGCAAGTCTTCGCGTCGACCCTCCCTGTCCTCTTTCGCATGGCATCCAAATACCAGACTTAAGGTCACGGAACTCATGATGATGCCGTGGAGAAATCTGACTGAAGAGCCATTCTTCTGGAGACCTTTGGTTGAATGCACTGGCCTGCTCTACAGCGAAAATCCGAGTCCGGTTCAATCCAAATCACATTGAACCCGAGGTCAATCCCACTTGAGTGCCGAAACGGCACTATGTCTGGCCAGTCGCAAGCTCAGACGTGCTTAGACTTGATCGCCAGGGCTTCGCGGCCAGCTGTCCTCCTCGCATCCCATGGGTGCAGCATTCGGACGGGTGCTGTCAACCAGACTTCCGTTCTGGTGTCATCACTCCTGCTAGGACTGCTTTGACCTGCAAGCATTCAATTCCTGAGGTTCAGCTGCAAGCCCATGCGCAGTTGCCCTGCACCAGATCCGACGACCCGACCCCAGCTGCCTCTAGTAGGTAGTAGGTGTTAGTTTTATAGAGGGCCTGAGCGGTTTACTACCAGGATTCCTTAAGTTAATAATTACGATGTTCCAGAAAATATTCAAAACTATCAAGAACCGCAGGCCCTTCATTAGACGTTCGAGCTCGGTGATCATGTCAGGAACTCAAGCTCTGCTTCCGTTCGCAGGGGAGTCACGAGCGCAGAATTCCCCGTAGTCTCCACTAAAGACACATTCCGATGCCCATCTACGGGTCGGAATACGTAGCAGAGCTACCACCATAGCCCCTGATACAAGTATATTTAATACCCCAAATGACAAAGCTCTGTTGAGAGGCCCCCATGTTACATGCTTGCCAGTTCGTTGGAGTTACACAAGTCCCGCAAGTTAAGACAGATATGAACCGGCCCCAACTCATGTTGAGGCTCGCTTCGCGATTTCCCTTTAATTTTTAAGCTTTTCAGAAGGACGTCAGGAACTAAGTGCATCCAGTACTTAAACAACGCATGACCTGCAAGCCAGGTTCAACTCTCCGCAAGCGGACCACAAAACCTTTAAACCCTACCACTGCCCGAGTTGCGAGAGTCCAAACCAAAGTCCCTTCCCAGCCACAGGCACATAGAGAATGTCGGTGATCCTGTCTGCCTCTATGGGCATGGACCTGAGCTTGTGCAAGATCCTTGTCGTTTGTGCGTGCGTGCGTGTATGTCCGTATGTGTGTGTGTGTGTGTGTGTGTGTATATATATATATATAATACACACAGAAAGCGTCGCACGGCAGGAGTTTTGAGGCTTTCTGTTTTCCTGTATTCCAACGCACGCTCTCTGAATATATATATATATCTCTCTCTCTCTCTCTCTCTCTCTATATATATATATATGCTACCCCCCCCCCCCGGGTTATCCACCAATTTTGGGCGGGAGAAGAGGGTTGGACCAAATGGTCCGTTTGGCGGGCCACGGTGTTGGAGCATGGCCACCCGGGGTTATCTACCCTTTTTGGGCTTTTTTGGTGGAAATAATCGAAATGGCCCATTGCCCGGGCTGCGACGCATCCCGGCCGATTAGAGGCGAATGCTTGGTTAATGCGAAGGTGCGGAGGGGATTGGGATTGGTACCGTGTCTCCCAAAATCCCCAAAGGCCATACATACTCTAGGAATTGTTGTATGCAGGATCATACATTATAAAGGAACCTTGGTCTTTGAGCGGGGTGCCATATATGCTACCACCTTTCTTCAAAGATCAAAGCTTGGAAAGGTAGGCGTATCCCTTTTTATATCCAAAGTATACTTATAGGTATCTTATAGAAGCCTTAAAAATCGTTAGTGGAACCCTTATAGATCTCTATAGAGGCCTTCTAAATCTATGATAGAATCCTGATAAATCTTACAAAGAACTCTGATGGAACCCTTATAACATCCCCACAGAAGCCTTTTTGTAGGTGCATGGACCCCTGCAAAGGCGTATCGATTTCTCTGCTTTGGATCTGTCAAAACTCTGGACTACACCNGAACCCTTATAACATCCCCACAGAAGCCTTTTTGTAGGTGCATGGACCCCTGCAAAGGCGTATCGATTTCTCTGCTTTGGATCTGTCAAAACTCTGGACTACACCCCCTGCTAGAATAAGAATATTGGGCCCGCAGCCCTTAACTTTAACATTTTAAAGCTATCTTATATATTCTATCTTACGAAAATGCGACCAACATATGTAATCAATTATATAAGAGTTCAATTCGACGGCCGTGTGTTGCGGTTGCTACTACTTGTGTATGCGTGCGTGCATGCTTATACAGTATTGCAGCAACCCGCAATAGGCACCAAAGTATGCAACAAAGACTTTGCACCCCGAATCAAAACACAAGGAATCCGATACGCATTTTATGCAAACTAGGCAAAACATCAATACTAAGACTACAAACGTAGGTAGATTTGTAAAAGCATTTGGTTTTAGACACTTTCTTTATAAGGTGTTAAGACTCCATGGGTACATGCAATGCTATCTGGAATGTGCCTGTATGCGCGTATTTACATCTGAGCATCGGGTCAGCATTCGTCTGTGTAAGTGGCGACACNCTTTCTTTATAAGGTGTTAAGACTCCATGGGTACATGCAATGCTATCTGGAATGTGCCTGTATGCGCGTATTTACATCTGAGCATCGGGTCAGCATTCGTCTGTGTAAGTGGCGACACTATATGACACTGTATACTTGATCTGATGCAAAGTCCAGCGGTCATGCTTCTGTAATCATATGTAGTCAACTATGCAGTAATTGCGGCCCTTACTACATGGTTGAGAACTAATTCACTATGTATATGTGTGTTGCGCAGAAACCCTGTATTTCCCCGAGCCAGAAAGATATTCCCGTGATCAAACACATTGCACCAGGGCTTGTCGGCTTCTCTCGTATATGGCCATATATTATGCACTGCCTATAAAATACTGGCACATTCCAGTGGTGTTGATTTCTAATACCTTAGAGCCCTACGGGGACATCCTGCACTTGAGGAACCTTACTGCAGAACTACAACGCAACGGATACCAGAGTACATGCTTGCGCACGTGTTTCGGGCAATGAGGGCAGTCCCGATGCATCCCGAGTATCCACCGGTGAGGCTTATTGAATTCAATAGGCCTATTGAAATCAATAGGCCTCACGCGTGGATTGTATTTCAAAATTCGGGATGCATCGGAATGTTTTTATTGCCCTAAACACACGCACACACACACATACTAGNTCACGCGTGGATTGTATTTCAAAATTCGGGATGCATCGGAATGTTTTTATTGCCCTAAACACACGCACACACACACATACTAGGGTTCAAAGTATACACATACGCACACGCAGAGTAGTGTTTTGAACTGCGGGTCAGGGGGATACAAGGGCGCTGAGAATCGCTAAGGCTGTCAGGCAGGAGGCCACGTTGCGCAAGCAATTGCATGGAAGTTCAGTCGGGAGTATTGAAGTTCAATCCCGAGGATTGAACTTCAATACTCTCGGATCCAAGATCCAAGATTCAAGATCCCTGGACAAAGTTGGCCCGGAANGGGGGGGGGGGGGTACCATATATATATATATGTATATATATATGTATATATATATGTATATATGTATTTGTGTGTTTTTCTTCTTTTTTGCGTTCTTCTATGGTTGTATCTGCTTGTGCGTCTGTATGTGCGTGTGTATTGAAGCGGGGAGGGAGGGAGGATGAGGGAGGCATGCGTGCATGCATGCACGCATGCACTCGTCGGTCTGTCGGTCAGTTGGTGGGTCAGTCGGCCTGCCTGCCTGCCTGTCTATCTGTGTGTGTCTCTGGCTGTACATATGTTGTTGGGCTTGGGGCCGGGTTTAGAGTTTCGGGCATTTCAGGGGAACCTGGCCGGGCGAGCTCCGATCAAGCCTGTCTAAAAAGGGCATTGGTGGTTGATCCAGGCCATTTGTGCTCTTGATGGCAGCTTGCGTGCTTGCGCCTTTAAAGAGGGAGGGACGTCGTGTGTGTGTGTGTGTGTTCGAGCCAGCTTTCCTGCGAAGAGCAGCGTGGAGTCTTCAGTGCTGATAAATGCTCCAGCCCAGCCACTGGTGCTCCAAAATGCTGCATGCAGGCAAGAAGGGATGTGGGGGTTTCCGAAAATAGGGGACCCTAAGATAGTACCCAAAATAGTAGGATCCTGATTATAAGGACCCCAAAATAAGGTACCCCTATTTTCGGAAACTCCCATGTGATGCTTGACAATACATCGGTCCCTCAGTCAGGACATCCGTTCTTCATGGAGCACGCTGTGCGCGGCATCCCAGCACAGCCTGGTTGGGTACTACCTTCGGATGAACAGTTTCAACCTGCACCACTGGAACAGGGCATTGGTTGGTGCTTCCTTTTCTCGTAGAAGGACAGGGACCTTCGCAACTGTTCCTACTGTCGCCTATGCAGATCCAGAAATCCATCCACATGCGCGAGCCTTCTAAACTGCATCTGAAAGTCGCACCCCTAATTAAACACTAAGCTCCTCAAGCGGGAAGACTCTCTTCTAGACCCCAAACATGCCGTAAACTGAGCACACCGGGGTCTCCCGCTTTCGCAATCTCAGCTAACTTCAGATCATGAAACCTGAAACCCTAACCCTATACCCTAAACCCTATACCCTAAACCCTAAACCCTGCCCTGGCTAATTTACAGTATCCGATGCTTCAAGGCTAAGGGTCGGGCTAAGGCTGCGGAACAGGCCCATTGGTTATTTCCTAAACACTAAACCCTAAACACCCCTAAACCCTAAACGCTTACCGATCCACGGAGCTATGTATGGAGAAAACCAAAGTCTGCCTTCCGAAAAGGGAGCGGGCTGCGCGCCCGGCTACGAGCCCACTGTGGATCCGATCTGCAAGGCCACCACAGGGTTTGGGGTTTTGGCTTTGCAAAAATCGTCTGGCCTGGCCCTCAGTTTCCCTTCCTCAGGGTACCCGGCAGTCGCAATAGGCCTACAAAAAGGCTTGTCTTGGATGAAACAACCCGCAACCCTAAACCCTTGGTAGAGAGTACTCTTGGTAGAGTATGTCAGGCATTGCCCTTGGCGCCCAATGAGGGCACAAGGTGTGGAACATAAGGCTTTTGGTGTGCACTTCACATGTGGACCGGAGGAGGGCTCGACATTGTGGCTGCTGGAGTCAGAAATCGTTGCTCACCTGAAAGGTGCCAGCAGTTTGGATGTTGAGATGTTCTGGAAATCCTGGTATCTCGTATGTTCCAGTGGTCTAATATTGGGCGTGGCCGATCGAATCGGCTGGCAGACCTTGCATGCTTGGAAACCGTGCCACCTGCAGAGGTTCGGATGATGCAGATCACCTGGCGTTAAGTCATGCTTAATGCTTGGCTATCAGTAGCCTGAACCCCCAAGCATTCTTCACATATTCAGTCCAGTCAGTCGCCACATATTCGCAGAACTAGTAGCTAGTAGACGGCAGACATGCTGATCTAGCACAGTGTTTGTCTTCACTTGCGCTCACAAGGGCTTGAACATCACCTGGCCTTGCCTGTGCCTGGCTATGTCGGCAACAGGGGTGACCGTGTCGGCCGGCTATGAGAGACCACCCGAGCAGGCCGAACCTGCCCACTGTCAGCGCACTTTCGGCATCCTCGGTCTCGTCACCCTGGGAATTGTACTAGGCAGGGGCGATGGAGCACAAACACAAACAACAATATTCAGTAGCTGCCGAAACTGAGAACACTGGCTGGCACATTGCAGTACTAATCATGCTTTAGTTGCAGTAGCAATAGTAATACGAGTTCTCTCAATGGCGGCAGTGATGATGACGTAGCGGTTGCCGAATGGAAAAAATGACCTTCTGCCACCATCACGACGACTATTACTACTGCTACGACTACGACTACCTACCACCACCACCACCACTGCTGCGGCAGTACTATGACTACCACTGCCACTGCTAATCCCACCACCACTACCAGTATCACAGCGACGACCGAATGAATACTACTGATGATACTGATTGTATTGCCACGGCCAAGGCTACGATCGTGGCTTCTGCTTCTGCTTCTGCTGCGGCTACTGCTGCTGCTATCACTTCTCATCCTCCTCCTGCTTCTAAAGCAGAAGCAGCAGAACCAGACCAGCAGCAACTGTGGTAGCTAAACAGAGTGGGGTAGCAATTAGTCCAGGAGCGGGAGGGTAGCCAGCCCATGCAGGTGCTGTGGGGATGCGCTTTGTAGACAGCTTGCCCGTCTCGCCGGTCTGGGGAAGAGATGTAGTGGCTTCTTCTGAGGGAGTCAGCCTTGAATCCGGCGGACGGTCGGATTCTGGAGTTCCCATGTGTGGTGCGGAAGGTAGCTTCGATTGGCAAGTCCTCAGTGCAGCAGATGTACTTAGCAAGGACGCAATCTCCAAAGGCCTCAGCTTGCTCGAAGCAGAACGTGCAGGGTGCGTCGGAGGAGGATTGCCAGCGTTTCCGTTTGAGGCGTCCGATTTCGAGCACGGCATGAATCACTCCCACTTCGTCCATGTTCAGCACAAGTTTGCTTCAACTTGCAACGGACAGACTTTCAAGCTTCACTATTTTCTGGGAGGTGGAGACTACAGCTTTGCTTTGGAGGTTCATCACAGCCTTGCGGCGAAGACATGGCAAATCTTGCGATCGAGACCCCCGGCCTGCGACATCGAGGAATACAGCGAATCAAACGTCGTCTTTGTCACCCGTGCTTTTTTACGAGTTCTTAAAGGCTTCGCATTATACCAGTCAGTGGTTAGATGTCCATGACATTGGTGTTCTCCGAGGCATGCTTCCGGGTACCCACAGTGCAGTCCTTACACAAATCCCCTGCGATCCCCAAGCCCTTGCACTAGTGCCAAGCCTTCGGTGACAGGAGGGAATTCCAGCGGGGCCGGAAATATTACCACCGAGTGGCAAGTTGGCACAAAGCAGTGCCCACTTTGTGCTGTCGGAGCTGCCTGTCCACAATAGATCCAGTTTTCCTCGTTTGGCAACCTGGAGATGCGAGCTTTGGCACGGGCACAGCCAAGCGTAGCCACACCAGATTCAGCGCGAACATGTTAGAGAATCGTCAAAGTGTCAATGTAGTATGATTTCATCATGATTGTGTAGTTGCCAACCTAGTGATATCCATGACAGCAGCACTAGGTCACTAGGCATAAGAAGGCCTATGCACCAGACACTAGCAAGGTTGGAATTCTAGTATTTCTGGCAGGAGGAATTGTGCTAGAAGTAGTGGCCGTGGTATTGGGAGTCTTGCCTGGAGCAGTGGTTGCCAGCGGTGTCTTCGTCGTAGCAGCAAACGTAGCAGCGGCAGCGCCAGCCGTAGCAGAGCCAGTGGCGGTGGTAGTAGTAGTAGTAGTAGTAGTAGTAGTAGTAGTAGCAGTAGTAGTAGTAGTAGTAGTAGTAGTAGCAGGAGTAGTAGTAGTAGTAGTAGTAGTAGTAGTAGCAGGAGTAGTAGTAGTAGTAGTAGTAGCAGGAGTAGTAGTGGTAGTAGTAGTAGTAGTAGTAGTAGTAGCAGTAGCAGTAGCAGTAGCAGTAGCAGTAGCAGTAGCAGTAGCAGTAGCAGTAGTAGTAGTAGTAGTAGTAGTAGTAGTAGTAGTAATTGTAGTAGTAGCAGCAGTAGCAGCAGTAGCAGCAGTAGCAGCAGTAGCAGGAGGAGCAGGAGGAGGAGGGATAATGATGATGTTGCAGATGCCAGCATTAGTAGCCGATAGTCAAGGTGCCGTAGTGGTGGTAGCATGTTTGGAATCTTTGTCTTGCTTTGTGGATTTGTCTCTTGTGTTCGCGCATCACCGCGCAAGTGTCACTGTCTCAGGAGTTGTTTCGCGGAAGACCGGAATCGTTCATAGACCGGCGAGCACGATCAATAAGAACTGTGACAACTTGTGGGCATGCCAGGTTGGCCTACCGCATGGAGACGCAAAAATGCCTCGGTCGCCAAGAGGGGCTAAAACTGGGAAGCTCGTAAAGCAAGAAGATACCTGAGCACCCATGGATTCTTGAAGATACGACTAGGGGCCTAAAATAATGACCAATACTACTTTGGGGGCTCCTTACTATAATTATAGAATAATGGGCCCCAAAACCCTATTCTAATTATTAAGGCCCCTATATTGTAGCACATGCGAGAACCACCGGACGGGGATTGCACCAAGAGTGTACATGTATGGGAATGTTGCAGACTATGTAGTGGCTGCATGGGGTGGTTCGTGCACTGTGACGCAGGGCGTACAGGTATGAATATTGCATAGGGCATAGATGGCATTAGATGGCAAGAGCAGCCCGAGCTTCAATCCTGAGTGGAAAGCTGAGGCAGTGTGAAACAAATCAAGACGTCCATTGATGCCGGTCTGCTGACGGAGCTGATCCTGGAAGTTGAGCATGTCTTCCCCGACGGCAAGTCCGACGAGAAGGTAGTTCAAGCGAGCATCCTGCAGGTTTGTGATGCGGTGAGGGGAACCTGCCTCGACGAACTTGTGCTTCCCAAAGACATCGGAAGTGTCTGCGACATGCTCCAGAAGCCTTCGGACTTGCCGGTGCGGAGGTTGTATGCCAGGATAGGAAAGCTTGGCCACATCGAGCCGGATGCCACAGAGTTGATGGTAGCTCGCTCCGGGCAAAGCTCCCCGAGGCAACTCAAAAGTCAGCAGCCGCGGTCAGCAATTATGTTGCGCCACATCAAGAGCGATTCGGCCATACCAGAGGAATGGCATCCACAGGATGAATGCGCCCAACTTCCCATTCTTGATCAAGGGATGTGTGGCTCGTAGAAGCAGTTAGCATGCCTTCCCGAATATTGGCATAGACATCATACTGGAATCTCTGTGCCTTGTACTGAAGCCAATATGCAGCCACTGAGGTGGCTCATGCTATGCTCATGCCTTCGCTGCAATGATTGGGGAGCGGAAATGTCGCCTGGACAAGAAGTCCCGACGGCTCTCGTCCGAGTCCTGCAAGGACCCTCAGACGCAGATAAACGCCCAAGCGCAGACTTAATAGGCCGATGCCCCCTACCTGTTGTGCTAGGAGTTGCTTTGAATTTTTATACACAGGAGACTCCCCGTTCCAACCGATCACAGCTTCCTCCCAGGATTCGTCCAAGTGGACGGATTACCGCTCTTGGGGCTGTGAAGCCTATGCGAAACATGATCCAGGCTGCAAGTCCTTGCCTGATTATGGCCAGCGGACACACTGCAAGAAGTCCTGTGGAACGTGCCCAAGTCTTGAACGATTCGAGCGTGACGAGAACCAGTGGGTTGATGCAGAATTCGAGTATTTGCCGTCGGTAGCCGAACTAGCACCTTGTTCTGAAAGCCATGATGGCGAGATGAGCGGCTGCAGCGGCGGGAACGTTGCGACCATATGGAACTACTGGTGCTCGGATAGATTGTGGTACTTTTGTCGTGTGTAGTGTCGGCAGAAGTCCATCTAGCAGGCCACAAGAGAACCTGCATCCTTTCGGAGCTTTTCTGACCGGACGTAACTATCGCCTGAGTTCCTCGAGTGCGAGTGCAATTAAAAACTATAGCTGTAGAACTTTAAGTCAAGGATCCTCTCAAAAAAAACGTGAAGGTTACGGCACAAGCCATCCTTGAAGCTTTGGCGCATGGGAGCAAAATGCAAGCCGTACATCTTCAAGTGCTGGGAGAGCAAAGGCGGCGTTGTGAACCTTGGTTTTGCTTAGCCTGCGGAAGCACGCGGAATCGCATCCTTGTGTTTATCCTTAGTTGTTCTTGTTGCTTTATTGAGTTTCGATGCCGGTAGCAAGGAATCCCATGAATATGGGTCATTGTGGCTGGTACGATGATTATCAGCTCTTCCAGAAGCCTTGCAGCTGCATTCCGCATTCCAAGCGGCCTACTGAGATGAAATGTCAGGACAGGCCAGCTTAGAACAACTGATACCTATTGGCCCAACAAGCATGTGCTTCTGGAGCCCACCAGAAGAAGTCTGGCAACTTTGCCGAACATCGCTCACCGCGCTCGCTCTCTCTCTCTCTCTCTCTTTCTCTCGCTCACACACACACATTCTCTCTCGCCTCACTCGCGCTCTGCAACCTGCAGGCAGGTCAGGATGTAGATTGTAGAATCTGCAACGAGAGCGACACCGACAGTGACAGTGCCCAGCAGGATTCTCAACCACCTTCAAAGTGCGCTGCTTCCACACCTTTTGCAGCCAACCGACAAGCAATTTGTTTTTCCGGACGGTAGAGGTGCAGGCGCAGGCTTGCCTGGTGTAGAGGTGCGAACCTAGTCTCCAGTCGTCAAGCGAGCTCTTTGAAACTATATACGATTGTGTGACCAAGCACCTTCGCCCCAGTTTCCTGCAAAATCGTTTCCCAGGTCTTCTCCATAATGAACAAGGCCGACGGGCTCAGCACAGCGGACACGGTAAAGAACATGCAGAGGCACATTATGGAGCATGGCCCCATCTATGCGTCTTTCGCGACAACCAGTGCATTCATGGATTGGGATTGGAAAGAGAAGCCAGTCTACACCGGTGGCGGCTCCAATGTGGGTGGCCATGCTATCGTGCTCACAGGCTGGGGGACGGAGCCCAAGCAGAAGGCAGACTTCTGGCGATTCAAGAACTCATGGGGGCCTGAGTATGCAGACGGAGGGTATGGCAAGTTCCAGAGAGGCGTGAATCTCGACCAGATCGAAGAGCGTGAGATGACCGCGGCTATGCTGGATGAGAACTTCGCTGACTTCTCTGCTCCACAGTGCAATTTGCACCAGTGGAGCACTGCTTACTGGAAAGCCGGTGATCAGCTGACGCAGTACAAGATCTACTATCACGTCAAGTGCAACAAGGACGCCAAAGTGAAGGTGTTTGCCTCCCACCGTATCCAGAAGCGGTCCGACATCTACAAGGGGGTGACAGGGAATGAAGAAACCGTGGACGCGAAAAGCAACGTCATGGCCAAAGTTCCCTTCGACCTCGTGCATGCAAAATTTGGTTTGGAGGCTGGAGATCAGTGGATCAAGATCCAGGCCACCGATGATTCAGGCAACAAGCATGACAACACACATTTTGTGTCGATCCCAACGGTCCCTGGCGTACAAAGTTACGGCTCGTGACCAGGACTAGGACGATCTGCATCTTCATCCAGCAGCGCAGCGAAAACGAGAAGACACTCCAGCACGTCCCAGCAAAAATTCACAAGGGGCAATCGTACGTTTGATTGATGCTTCACAGCCGCGCAGTTCACGGAATGTCGAGTAACAAGCAGGTCTTCTTCGACCTTATTCAGACTATTTGCAGCAACAGCAGCTGGCAAGTTTGACTCACCACCCAATCCATCGCAATCCCTCGCCGAACGAAAATAAAGATCCCTGAGCTCAACCCCAAAGCTATGTTAATGTATGTATGAATGAATGTACTAATGTGCGTGTGTGTGTGTGTGTGTGTGTGTTAATGTATGTATTAATGATTAAATGTATGAATCAATGCATAATGTGATGTAATGCAACGTAATGTATGTATGCATGCATGCATGTATGTATGTATGTGTTTGCGTGTAATAAGCATTCTCAATATCCATTTCAAAGGCCCCTCAGGCCTTTGTCCGCATTCCTGGAATCTCCGAGGAGAGCTTGAGTCGCAAACATGCCTAAAGCCCAGCGACACCTGGATTCTATGCTGCCTGTCATAAGTAATAAGTGGCTATAGGGTATTGTGTCGTTCGTGAGATATTATTCTCTCAAAGTGCCTACTAAGCAAGTTGCAGACCTCAATCTGAAACGCAACCAAGCACGGTAGAGGTGGATCTTGAGCTGAACTGGATGCCTGTTCTGCCCAAGCATCCCCACGCCAGGATGGTGTTCTGGAGCCTCAGGTGCTCAAGCAGCCTTTGTGGGTTGGCGGAGTTGCACGGATTGTCCTTCATTTCAAGAGCTCGCGGAGCTGCTTAGTCATTAGTCGGGTGACGGCTGGAGTACCGAAATCTGCCGTGCAGGGTCGGGGATGGATGGCTTTCTATCTTTCTAAAGAGACTCTGCTTTGCCATGTTATGTAGGCTCTGCATGGCAAGGACTTGGCATCTCGCGTCGGCCCTGTAGGGCAGCAAGTGGCGAGAAAGCAGGAATGCTTCATAGAACGCTCACCGAAATCCGTCACCCCCAAACCGAGAACACCAGAGCACAAGACCGAAACCGTGAAGCTCGGGCCAAAATTCCAAGTGATGAAGTGCCTCCACCCACCAGCACTCGCAATACATAGAAAGTACTTGAATTCAGCTACAAAGGCTTCAGATATATCACGGTCCAAGCAATAAATTTGGAGCTTGTTAAACTAAGTACCTGATTAGGAGGTCATCAGATAAAGGATCGCAGCATTTGGTACTAAACCAACTGTGCCAGGCCTTTAGCTGCCGGAAAAGGGCGATCATGCTCGAGACAACTCAGCCGGGTACCCGTTGCTTTGGTAGCCAAGTAGGTAACCTTTGGCCTCTTACATACATAATTACATGTGTATATATATATATAGATAGACAGATCTGTGTGCGTGTGTGTTTGTTCCATACAGTGTATGTATGCATATGTACATATATATATATACATACATACGTACATTCAACTGGTGGACTTTCTTGGCCGGGGAACTCAGCAACGGGGCTATTCAAACTTTGCTACTTCAATGGTGGCCTATCGGCTATCGTGTGAGATCTTGCACCTTAGACAGTCAACCTGCCTTGCACCTGCAAAAATGCTTTGACACATGAAGTGGTTCTTTTAAAAACTGGGTTCTATAACATGAGGTGCAACGGTTTGTTGGACGCTGCAGCAAAAGATCCGGCCTTTTTCGCCCCTCACAGACCAAGAGGATGCAAGCCCTAAACCGAAAGCCTTCTAGACTTTTGCCATCCCTGACAGCAAAACTTAGTAGTAGTAGTAGTCGTCGTCGTAGTAGTAGTGGTAGTAGTAGTACTGGCAGCAGTAGTAGTAGTAGTAGTCGTAGTAGTAGCAGCAGCAGTAGTAGTCGAGCCTCTAGTGACATCACTCCCCCATGGCCTCCAGACTGTCGAGCTCAGGCCCCTCCTCGCCTACCAGGCCGTGGCACAAGCTTTGCTGTTTCGGGTTAGGCCGTAGCCCTCTAAGACTCTAAGCCCTGAAACCTAAGTCCAGGCTCTCCAAGAACAACCTCTAGGCCAGGCCCTTGAACCCCTAAAGACGGATTTCCGGCTGGAGATCCCGTTGGTTCTATCAACCACAACCATAACAATACTCGAAATGGTAGCACCTACAATGTTAATGCTCAGCCTCACCACTGCCATCATCATGCTGTATAGTATGACTAGGAAAAAACCAAAATGCGATGAACATACCAACAGTGCCAAATGAGCTCCCTCCGCTCGCTTCACATTGCCAGCCCTTCTACCCGATTCTATCTGATCATGTCCATACGACATGCGAAGCCTTTGTCCTTCAATGCTTGCACTTGTACTTTAACCCCAGACAAGCCTCGATCCAGACGCGATCAATGAAGTTGTTTCTTCCAATCTTGCCGAACGAATTCGCATGCCGAGGCCTCCGCTGTCGGCTTCTCGGAACCTTACCGCTTTAGGCAGAAGCTGAGGGGCTTTAGGGTTTCCAAGGCTTGTGGACTTTGGGTTTTCTCCGGTTGCGCGGGTCTCACCAGTTGGAGTCTCTGTTTCCGCGTGTTGGACCGCAATGTGCCGCGCGACAGTTCGACTCTACGTGTCCGAGACCGTCTCCACCTGTGTAGTACGAAATCATGAACGAAAACAGTGATGAGAAGCTTCGGTGCCATGCCGTCGGGTTGGTGCCATACCTCGCCTTTGCGTGCAAAGTGAAAGTACATACAGAATCCCTGATGGAGTTGGGGTGCAGTCCTGAGGTTTGGAGCACTACGCCTGTGGCTGGGCCGCCGATGCTCGGCGCCGCTCCAGGCCCAGGAGGCTTGGCACTGCGACTGCCTGCAGCCATCGCCACCACAGCAACGACAGCAACGAGAACGAGAACGACAACAACCCGATAACAGCCACACAACGAACGGAATGGCAGCAACAAACTGCAAGAAGCAGCATAAACAGAACAAGTAACAGCAATGGCTAGCAGCAACATCATACTCATCACTAGCAGTACCACCGCCACCGCCACCACCACCACCACCAGCACCACAGCCACCAGCACCACCACCAGTAACAGCAATCGCATCGACAGCGGAAATGACAACTGCAGGGGCGACCACAACGACTGTCAATGACTGGATTTCTCGGTGCTACCGCTACGACGACGTCGCGCGCGACTACGATGCCCATCGACTGCTATCGGAGCTACTGCTACAACCACTACTGCCACAACGGCTACCACGGGTGTTGTTGCTGCGTGCAAGTCCTGCAGGGCGGTGTTGGCCATTCCCAGCGGCGATAGAACATGGCGGGATGTTTGCCATAGTGTCATCCCTGACGCATGAACCCTTCCAACAAAGGGCCTGACTGCCGGGTTTCTGATTGTTACCGCCAGTGAAACAGAGCTCTACGTCAAAAAAAGATCCCAAGCCAACCCTGCACTGCTGTTTCACTTCGACCTGCCTGAGGGACCTCGCGTGGCCAGTCCGAGTTGTGAGGGCGTAAAGCCCCCAACCACATATTACAAGGTTACAGGAAGGATGGCGAGCTTAATCAGCTTAATGGCTCTTCAGGAGGTTTTAGCCGGTCAGGTGCTGCAGCTGGTCCTTTGGTTGCGTGCCCCTCCTGGCAGAGCTCAAACTTCAGATGGTTTAGAGCTTCAGCAGGGAATCCGGGGTTGATCGATCGATTCGGAAATGCCTTAGAAAGGTTCGGCCTGCCTTGAGCTTGACATGCGGTTTCTGCACGTCTGGCAAGTGCCCATGACTATGACTTGGCTCCTCTTATGAACGGGTTCAGGCCGCGTCAGGTATGGGATACTGTGGCACTCCTTGCAGACTCTCTGAGTAGTACATTAGGTAACCTTTAACCTTCAGGGGGTACCATAATGCCTAAAGGATGCAGAAGGCTAGCGGTTAACCGTTCTAGGATACTGGGCAAGTAAGCTGTTGTGTCTAGGGTCAGGCTTGGCGGCTTGACCTACGATCACGACACGAATTCTGAAGCCAGTTGGTGGTGCGGCCCTTCCTCTCTAAGTTTCCGGAGAGACTCAAGGCACCGGGTCGCTCCATGGCTCCTTTTTCATCAAACCTTGGCGAACGGAAAAGGGACGTCTAAAAAAAAAATACATGTGAGCAAGCTTGAAGATGTCCTTAAGACCCCAGCCGGCACGGCACAAAGTCTGGTTCGTCCTCCATGTCAACACTGCCACGTCACCAACTTGTTCTCGAAACCCCCTTGGAGGCTAGACAGGCTTAAACAGCAAGCAGTCAGGCGATTCTACTCCGCTGGGCGTTTGGTCGAGTCAAAAAGCTAAACGCATGGAGGCGATTCCACTCACTGACATCTTTTTTGAGCACGGGTTTGCTTGACTCTCCGCTCTCCCCGTGTCCCGATACCGTACATCCTACAATTTGAGGGCTCCAAACCCTTCCAGCTCCTCTAGAGGCTCGTGGCAGCGCTGGCCGTTGCCGTCGTGAGTGCGGGACTCATTCATGGGAAAGCCTCTTCCTTTAAGGGATCTTTAGGGGTAGTATAAGGGATCCTTTAAGGCCCTGTTACAAATACGATTCCCATTATGATGATGCCTGTTGCAGGGAATTACTGGTAGGATCCCTGCTCTCATCGAGAGACGGGGTGGTTCCGACCTGGCATTGGATCTGGGAGTACGAAAGAGGCCTTAGTGGTTTGAATAGGGTTTTGGGGGGGGCATATTATACTATAGTTAGGAACCCCAAGCCCTAAACCCTAACAAGGAACATTAAGGAACCCCAAGATGGTATTGGCAATAATTTGGACCCCTATATCAGTGTTGGGGCGTTGCACTCGCCGAAGCCTGGAGTCTTCGAGGTGCCGCCGCGTGTTTCTGCATGGCCTACACGGCCGATGTCCAAGCTGGCTCAGAGTTTGGGGCTTCAACCCTTTTACTTCCCAGATAGATATAGTTTATAAACTCTCTATACTGATGTATATATATATATATACACACACACACACATATATATATATATATATATAGATTAGGAAGATAGAGATACGCAAAGCCCGGTATTAGTGAGGAGGCTCTGTGTGCACAGACATATGCATGATGTAGATGAGCAAGCAGATGCATTTCTGGAATTAAACAGAAACGTGCACTCCAACACTTAGATTGGCAAAATGCTTTCGCAGCAGACCAGAAGGAGCGAACATAAAAGAAGGGCGTTCATGGGCCACTGGCATGTTATCATGCAAACCATGCCTTCTGTTCAAGTGGAAGAAAGCAGGCCTTGAGACAGCTGTGCTTTCGATAACCCCTTGTTGATTTTCCTCTTGGTTCGGGAGACTTGGGTGGGTGTACTTGTGCTCAGCCCCTTGACGCTCTGATATGTTTATCGGTTTATAGCTGCAGGGTGTGCAGTGCATTAGACTGGGCATGAGCGCATGTGCACTGCAGCCCCTTCTCAACAAAAAGCGGTCTAGTTAATTCTTTAGGGCTCTATACCTTCTCACGGCCCGGGTCCAACCGCAAACGTATCGCCTACGGCACAACTCGCACTGTAGAATCAACGCCGAAGCTTCTGCACCACAGTCGTAGTTCTTGAGTCTATACTGTGATCTTCCACCAGAACCGACCTATCCATACTTTTTGCAATACTTATCTTGTTTGTTCAGGCCCTTAAACTGTAACCTGAAGACCGGAAACCTGGAGCCATCCAGTGCTTGTGTTGGGTCCTTCCTTTCATGCAGGGCACAGCCAAGAAGCGCCAGTCACGTGGCGTACAGCTCAGCCGCGGTCTGAGCGGTGGGCTTAGGGTTGTGTGACTATCGTGGGGGTTCCTTATTATAGTTATAGTATAATATCCCCCAAAGCCCTTTTCTAATTGACCTGTGCTTTTCTCTGAGGTATTGATGGAAGGCTTGGGGCTTATGTTGCACAGCTGCATCTGCTCATTAAGCTATCGCTAGTATGTGCAATTGGAAGCCTTATCAAAGCATTGCTGAAGGTGGAAAGTCCCCGGGGTCAACAGAGCAGGTCCGAACTTCGCGTTCAGCATTCACTACAGTTGTAGACGATGAGTCCGCTGCCTGAAATGCACGGTTTAGGTAGCGCTCGCATGAGCATGGAAGCAAATGGGCCTTTTGGAGCTTCATCCTCCACTGCATGCTAAGCAAGGCAGCTACAGGGGTCTCAGCGAAACACTGAAGGTCTTTAGTTAGCTGCAAGAGGAGGTTCGTTTATGACGCTTTGTCCTTTCCCCGAGGAGCCGTTGCCGGGATTCCGAAGGTGTATTTGATGGTGCTTCACTGCTCCGGGATTGCTTACCTTTGGGTAGTAGGGAATGCAGGAATGGGGTACAATTATAACTACTATTACTACCATTCTTCCATTCCCTACTAACCAAAGGTAGGATTGAAGGCGAGTCCCGAAGCTCCCTTCCATTCCCTGGCTCCCAGGCGACTCTCGACCACACTCCATGCGCCTCGGATGGTCTTGATAACAGAATTCTCCAGTGCGCACATTTGGACTGCTTTGGAGGGTTGTTTGAGTCATATACAAGTTAGTTAAGTAGTTATGTATGTATATAAGTATATATGTATATGTACATAATTATCTTACACCTCCCGAAGAGCAAGAAGAAGTAAACCAAGAGCGCCTTGTCCCCACGAAAGCATCTAAGATCCACGGACTACAGCGGCTTCAGTGCGTCGGACCTGGAGGGCAGGCTGGAGCAAGAGCGACCTGAGAGTAGACGGGAATGCTTGGAGTTCTGGGATCGCAATGCCGTTACCTTGGTGTTGCGGGTTCAGCGTGTGGGCTTTGTTGAAAGAAGGCTTGCTGAGTTGCCTCGTCTATCCTGGTCCTCAAGCTTCACGCAGTCGCTGTATTGCCCTGTATTTGCCATCTATCCTATTGCACAATAGCAATCATGAGAGTCGAGTGCATCAGCCACCTCTAGCCCTCACACTATTGAGCTTTGAGATGCGTGCAACAGGGTGTTGCTGCAATGTTTGCTGGTTGGGGACTCAGTGTTGCGATTGCTTACCCAACCATGAGAACATCGCCAGTCTGCTGCAGCCTCAAACCGGATCCCTAAACCAATTCTAAACCCTAAAAGAGGGTTGGAATATATGTTTGACTTATAACTGACCCCACAACTCTGTTCGAATTCTCAAGGCCCCTTCATTACAGCGCAAATGCACTTAACCCTAGCTCAAGCGCTTCGTTTCCGCTGGCGAGCTCCTTCAACCTCAAAGATCTGGGTTGAAGTTGCGAATCGAATGCCAACCCCCAATAAGCCCTACAGGGTTAGAAGCCCGGGAAACCCACCAATATCCCTCTTCCCTTCTGAAGGAATCATTCCGACTACTCCAGCGAGGCTCCAACTGGAGGGGTTTCGGATGGATGGATCTATGACTGATTATGGCTTCTTCGACCAATTGTTTTGAGTTCAGTCCTCGTGTCATGATCTTTGGACTTGAGTTGGTGGATTCGCAAGCTCTGATTCAAAACTGTCAGATCCATCTTCTTGAGTTGACTCACGTCATCGGGCTCTGCATGGACGATTCTTTTGCTAGCCATTGCATATCATATGGCCACACATCAGCCGAGGGCATCGGCATTGCTGCCCAGCCGAAGCTTACAAGCTAACGCACTCCTCTGTAGCCAGAGGTCGAGTATGAGAACACCACAATGACAGGTCATGAAACACGATCGTGTGCCGCAGCGCCACCCTAAACCCTAAACCGTGGTCAAAGTGGTCTCCGAAGCCACGGTGCAGGACGATGAGGATTCTCCTCCACCCTCTCCTCCCATGCGGCCACAAGCACAAAACGGGCGGGCCCAGGACGTGCTTGTGCTCAAAGTTTAGGGTTTAGGGCAGTTTAGGGTTTAGGGTTTGGGGTTTAGGGTTTAGGGGTTTCGATTTTTGTAGGAAGTGGCCAGATGGGGAGTCGTGATCTGTCCTGGACACCAATGTGAAGTCACTGGTCTCTTCAAGACTACAAGTTTTTTCATGTATTTCGATTTGATCAGAAAAGGCAATTCTTCCCGGAATGTCCTGGGATCGCAGGAATTCCGAAGCAGCAGCTCCCAGGCAAGCAGCCAGAAGTTGCTGGAAGAGCGAAGGCCAGCAGTTGTGACAGAAGGGTTTCGCTCGGTGATCCATGGTCGACTCAGGGTCTGGAGCTGTATCTTCCACCAGAGAGCTGCACGTGTGGGTGCGGGCAGGCGAGTGAAGACCTTCGGTATTGGACGAGAAAACTGTTGAATGCAGCCACAACGCTTGTGCAACGTCATGAAAGGTGTGAGGGCGGGTGGTAGTCGGGTGTGTAGGTCAGTGTAGGTGTAAGGGAGAGGAGAGAGAGGGAGAGAGAGAGAGAGAGAGAGTGTCGAGCGTGGATGTATGTATGCATGTTCTGCCCGGAAGGACGGATGCACGCACACACAGTATAGGTCTCGCATGGCATAGCGCACCGTGGTTCGATCCATGTCACTGTATGTCTGGATGCATGAACCGGCCATTGCCATGCAGTCGGGTTCAGACCGACAGGCAAGCAGGCGGGTTCTGCAGCCCAAAGTACTGAATAGTCTTGATTGCTTTGGCTTATCCACCAAGGGACTCCACCAAGGGCATCAGCATCGCCTCTAAATTGTGCCTTGCTTGTGCCGTGGGAACATCACACACGATGTTGTTTCACTCTGCAGAGCAATCTCCGAGTGCTAGCAGAACCAAACGCAAAGACATATCTAGGACTCGTGTCCATATCCTGTGGAGCAGTGGGGCACAGCGTGTTGGCCTGTAAACTATAAAGATCAAGTCGCGTGCATGAGATCGGCGAAACAAGACCAGCCTAGGCGTGATCAGGGTGGCATTGCACAAGTTATTTTGTTGCTCGTATGCACCCACCCAGGCAGTATGGAAACAGTGTCGGGTAATTTCGCTATGCAACAGGTCACCGTCAGACTCTCAAAAGTCATGCTCGAAGACGTATCTGTCTTTCCGTCCTGCGAGGTTGGCAGAGAGTCGGCGGCTGGAGGAGCTTGCATGGCAACACAGATCAAGCATCATACTCTCTCCCCCTCTTCCCTTCCCTCTCTCTCTTGCTCTTTGTTTGTCTTCTCCGCTTCCGTGGGTGCATGCATGCACACATCATGCCCACGCAGCTCTGTATACATTTGCCTGTTGCCTGATACATATGCGGGATCGTGTGCACATAATGTAGGCATACTGAGTGACTGAAAGACTGAGATTGAGGCAGAGACATGGAGAGGTGTGCACAAAACGGCTCACACGATTTGCTGCAGAAAGCTATGCCACCAGTGAGTGTTATGTGCGGTTATTCGGCACCGGTTCTTTCCAGGTCACAATGCAACTATGTGGGCCTTAGTAGGTACTTGCTCCCGAGGGCCTTAGGGGTCGTCAAAATAATGTATAGTAGCATAATAATATACAGCAAACTTTCGTTCTAGTCGCTGAGATCCCTACCCTAAAGGAAGACGCCCGGGCCCTGGATTACGCATAACAGCATTTTTGAGCCTGAACTTTACATCCCGACTTTGTGGGATAGAACCTGAAAAGGCCCCGCACCTGAACCCCAGACCCACCCAAACCCACTCGGGGTCGAAATGCGCTGGTCTTTTCTCTTCTCCAGCAGCAGAAACGGGATGAACCCTAGTCAAACACCTCAAGAAACCCTATAAACAATTTGCCAGACACACCCAATAAACAAAACCATAAAGGAAGAATTTATAGCACCTCCTCAACAGCCAAGAGCAAGCCCGAAAAGGAGCAGAAGCGGCATGCCGAAGCTGAAAGGCCAGGTGAGCTCTTCCATGCTATGCTTATGACATGTAGCCTTAGGAACACTATGGGTGATTATTCAGGCTTCGATGTTAGGACTCGCTAGGACGCAGAGAGAGTGGGCACGAGATGTTTAGAGCTGCTACTAGGGGATGCGTTTGGTGTGCCTCGGCCAGAGGCCAGTTGTGCCAGAACCTCTCCATTCTACAGGATGTTTATCTCTAAGCCCAGTGGCTCGGACAAACCCTCAACCCGAAATCTGGAACCCTAAGCAGGAGGGAAAGACACCTAGAACCCCAAACCCCTAGACCCGAATCCCCGATTCATATACCTTTAAGCCCTAGAATCCCGAACCTGGAAGCCCAAGCCCCCAGACCGAAACCCCGGTTACTATACCATTAAGCCCTAAACCCTAAACCCTAAACCGCTTAAGGGAAAAATACCATCAAGCCCTAGAATCCTAAACCTGTTAGCACCGAAGCCCCGAGGCTCAGGGCCTCCGAAAGGGCCAAGCAGCAGCGCGAGCAAGAGCGCGCGAGGAAGCTGCCTGGTTCCCAGCTCTACTACAGTGGTCGGAAGAAGTAATAAACCCTAAACCCTAAACCTGTTCCTAGTGAACATATCCCTTTGTAGTGCCCCGACATCCCATCCGATTTTTGGTCAGGCCTTTAAGCTTTGCCGTTTTGGTCAGGCCTCGGGGGCTGTGGGGTTGGCCGCTTTGTTGAGCTCAAGTTCAGCACTACCGTAGTGTAGGGGCCTTTAAAGGTTAGATGGTCATTGTACTAGACACCCGAAACCCTACGTATACTAATCGCTCAGACCGCCATATTGACCTTTTGATTCATCAGTCCCAGCTTGGGTTCCACCTTGACAATAACTTCAGAGAGATCAGTGCATGCAGAAGAGAACAGTATTGCTTGTAGTCTTCGCATTCATAATGCTTGAGTAGTACTCATGTGATAATGTCTCGGTTTTGGGTCGCAGTCCGAGACACGATGCAGCCCTTGCTACGTGGGTGTTTATTGTTGACATGGGACCGGGAGCGCCTAACAAGCATAGTATATAGGTTGCGGGAGTGTAAGCTCAAGCTATCCCTTGTCGCGACCGCGAACTCCTGTCATGCAAAACTTTCAAGAAAGACAGTCTTGCGCAACCAGACTCCACACTTTTTTGACCAGCATCACCAAAAAGGCTGCGTTTTTCAAGTCTGAAGTCTGCATCTGCCCAGGCAGCCAACGGAGCGGATCTTGCCAGCCATTCTCGCTTGCATGGCCTGATCGGGTTTTGGGTGTGCCGTGGCCTTCAGCTTGGCATGCACACGTACCCGCTACGGCCGCTACGAGGTACTCAGTGGTAGCATAAGGACAGCTGTCGTTGTTACTCGCCGCTGTGCAGTGCGGGTCTTTCCCAGGGCTGAACACGCTACACACCCATGTAGCACTGGCTTACAAGACAATCGAGACTCATGAGATGAAATCACCGGACTGCCCTATTTCGAAGCCCAATCGGCCTTCAGCCATATTGAACGTTCCTCATTTCGCTGAGCTTGACATTTCTGCCATGATCGCCCGAATCGCTCGGGCCGCCACGGCATCCCGAGGGCGGGTGGGCCTTGCAGGTGCCCTGTCTGTGTTATATAATATATATATAGTACATAATAACAATATATAGCAATATATATATATATTGTTACTATTATTGTTATTGTTACACTTTACTATATTATACTGTATTATGTTATATGGTACTAGTTCCGTATTATATTAGATGACGTCCTGTACGACGGTGGGCTCACGGAAAACCCAGGCCCTAAACCCCAAACCTTAAGTTTCTGGCCTTCCGTGGCTAATTACCGACGAAGCTGCTGGGATGGCAGACTAACAATGAGAGAAGGTGCCTTTTCGAGACTGTTGAATTATTTGGTCTAAGACCGACGTTTGCCGGATCCAGATTTCCACGAGAACACATACAGGGAACGAACGATCTTACAAAAATCTGAAAAAATGCTCCGCACTTCTTGCGCAACTTGTTGTCTCGGCCGTGCAAGTCTTAACCTGATGCCCGTTCGCGGGTGCATGGCCCGTTTCTGAAAGGTGTCCGCCAAGGCACAGGAGAAACTGGCCGCTGACCCTACACCCTATAATATAATATAGCAAAGTAAAACAAAGTACAATATAATATCATTATATAATATATGTATATATACACCCTAACCACAAACACCTAGCAGCCGATGCTTGGAGCTTGGATTGAACCAAGCAGTTGCCATTCAGTTGCCATTGGGTGAGCACGATGGTTTCTGATTTAAAGGGTTTAGGTTTATGTTTTGGCCAGTGTGCCGGGCTCGCTGCGTGCATGGAAAGTTTCTAGTCAAATACTGCAAAGTTGTGGAATCTGGCTTTGTTTGCCTCTTTGTCTAGCTTGGCTGTTGCGACACGGATTCAGTATGTAGTTTCTGCGTGTCGTAGTCATAGTCTTATCGTACACTGCACAAGCCATGGTTTGCGCTTTACCTCCGTGCAAAACCTCCAACACCGGCCACACGAGGCAACCCGAATCCCTCTTCATCCAAGTTCTGAGCCTCGGTACGATCAGGTGCTGGGCTCACAGCCGGGGCGGTTGGCCTTGCCGCCGCTTCCGACGAAGGTGTAACGGGTTCAAAGTGTGGGAGAGAGTAGGTGGATTCAGCCTCACCCCCGACGATTGCGGCCATTCTTCCTGCTGGGATTGGAGAGCGCTGGAAGTTTGATGTTGCATCAACCTTGTAGCCTTGGTTTCTTTTTCACTCGGCCTACGTCTACAACCCAAAAAAAATGCTAGGAGCACAAGGTAGTTCGACAGCCATGGCACGAGACTTCACTTGCCAGAGTCCGAGTTATGAGAGCATCTATAAGGAGTCCTTAACCTTACCTACCTTCATCCCACCTTTTGAGGTCAGTAAGGGGTAGGAGGCCTGACGATAGTGAGCAAGCTTCGGACCAGATCACCAGCAAAAAGACCCTGAATGTCAGAAGAATGAGGACGCCTGATTGGTGACCCCCTTCTCAAACAGGCACTGATCTCAGCACCCCGATTGGGCGAGGGGAACGGAGGAGTTGTTGAGCGACTCTTTTCTCTATGATGTATACTTCCGTGTTGCTTCAGTGATCGGTTTTGTGGCTAGGGCCCAATGTATACTAGGGAAATCCGGTGACACTAGAGAGCGTAGGTACATTCTCCACACGCCTGCTTGGAGGATTTCGACGGTGCCTGCAGTTCTGGATTGTCGTCCTGCCCATCTTTGCACACTACAAGTTGTTCGGCCGCCCTTGGACATAGTGATTTGTCTTAGTGTAACAATACACGCATGAACAGGAGACTCTTAAGGAACGACAACATATTCCTTCAGAAGCTTCCCAAAGTCAGTTTAGGTTTGTTGATGGCATTCTTCACCCAAGTCCCTCCCAAGAGAGGACAGAGGCTTTCGACTCTAAACTGCACTGGCAGTGTTCGTTGAATTTGAACCCTAAAGAATCCTTTTTTTCGGGTCCCTTATTATGATTTCCTTATCTAAGTCCTTAAAAAGGTAGGTTAATCAGGGTCCAGGTAAACCCTAAATCCTGAACTCCAAGGAGAGGCTGCATGATTTCTATTCTCCCATCGTGCGGGCGGCCACCTTGAGACTGCGCGGCTACTATCTGAAAGTGGCGCAGTTCCTCTCCATGCAACCTGGAGAAATGAGGATGTTCAGACCCTAAACCCCTAAACCCTTGTCACAGTCCGAGTGTGAGCGCCGAAACCCTAAACCCGATGTTGCAACTCTGTTGTGTTCAGGGGACCTCGAAGGGACAAAGCATGCCTACTGAATAGTGTCTGGGCCAACTTGTTCGAAGCGCTTTGTTTTCTGAGCTTGTTGTACTTGTGCATGCTGTTCGAACAACAGGGGCCGGATAGGATTGTTGACCCAACCATGTAGATGAGCGACTTCTTGCTTGGAAGACGACCTGACTTGGGGGTGTATCTCCTTTGGTTGACAGATGCCTCTGTTTGCCTTTGATGTGAAGTCAGGAGCCTTCTGAGCCACATGTGTCACCCGACCTCGCATTGAGACCCTCGCCTGGCATGTCCGAGTACCAAACCGAACCTGGATGGGTGCTGTTTGGGGTTTGAAGCAATTTCGTTTTCCAGGCGGGGCTTGGATGTGCTCGGGATTCGCCAAAATGAAGGCGAGGGTCCTGGAATAAGCCACAGGAGACGAGTTCAATCGCAGAAAAGAAACCGTCTCCACTCGATGCCCACCTCTTAGTACTCGGAACCACTCTCGCCGCACTAGCATTAGACAACAATGTCTCGCAGAGATCATTCGCTCACTCGGTGTGCATGAGTGCCACGGCTCTCGCCCGTGCCCGTGGCAGATGCAAAGGGATGTCGGAGCTGTTGTTGAGGGTGATTCTCTTGCCTGTAACCGGCGCGAAACTGGACCAAAGTACTGCATAAACGAGGTCACACACTGCAACTAAGATCTGAAGCTGTAGGAAGGTTACGGTTGCATTTTCGTCAATGAGTCCATCACTTGACCTATAATTCCAAGCTGGTCAACTGGGAGTTTCCACAGTGCCTCAAACCTGTTGCGCGAGTCGGATGTTCGACAGGCGAGCAGGACAAACCAGCCGACCGAACTTCAAGAGAAAGTCGTCGAAACGCCTTCCTCCAACTCGGTATACGCTCCACCCGGGGGCATCTGACGGAATACATCGAAACTTAGGGGCGCCTTCTTTGGGGCTGCCTCTCTCAACAGGATCCTGATATTGAGGGTTTCCGGTGGAGCCCCTTTTCATTTCCAGAAGCAGCCGAAGGCGGGATGACTACATCCCGCGACAGTATCTGGCTTGGGCCAAGAAGCTCCAGGAGACCCGGGTGCTCTTCTTGTACATGGGTTCCATGTATTGAAATATAGACAGACAACTACACACCACATCTATATATAATTTATATATGGATATGCGTACACATATGTATATATCTATTGATACATACATATATAGAGAGAGAGAGGGAGGAAGCGGTACCTTTTCGCTATACCCCAAAAGGAGCCTTAAGGAGAGCATCGTGGGAGGCAGTAGCCCTGACTGACTTGATCACAGGTACCCTTAGGGGGGTAGGGGGGAGGGGGGGAGGGGACTATATTTCCATAAATAGGCCTGATTCGGTCCTTATTGTGGGCATTAAGGATACCCCCCTAAGGGTCCCTATGACTTCACGGAGGGTGTCTACAAAGGCTGCTCAGGGAGAGAAGCGATGTAGCTACTTTTGGGGCCCTAATAATTTGGGTTCCTTACGACAAGTATAATGGGCCCCCCAAACCCTATTTCTGATTATGGCCCCTAGAAAGACTATGTCATGCGTGTAGGGTTTACATTTTAGGACGATCGGTGAGGATGAAGCGCCGGTCGCGCTGAGTTCAACAGAGGCTCGGAGGTTCATCGCCGCAGAGCTCGGCTTGAGTGAGCCGGAAGGCGCCCTGCTCAAAGGCTTTCGAGGGGTTTAGGGTTTAGTCCAAGGGTTTCGGATTTAGGGTTTAGGGTTTAGTCTAAGGGTTTAGGGTTTCGGTCTCTGGGCGAAGTGGAAAGACTGTTCCAAAAAAGGGTTTCGGTCCTCATAGCGGCACGTCGGGTTATGAGCTTCGAGGTCATTTCACAGGCCTACCTAACTTTTCACCAACCCTAAACCTTTGACATCCTCCTACGAAGAGGCGCTCGAAGAAATCTAAGCGTACTGTGACTCTGAGGCACGCATCTTTGATGCGTGTCTGTGTCCGTGTCCGTGTTTGTGTGTGTCTGTGTGTCTGTGCCACACACACACACACACGGACACACACACACACACACGCACACACCCCTGTCTCTCTCTTTTTCTCAGGACGCCCAACTGCCAAAACTCTGCTGCCGAGCCTTTCTTTAAGCGTGCTCCTTGAGGCCTTGATGAAGTCTTTGCGGACTGGAGCACCCTGCCCATCGGCTCCGCTTCGATTGGACAAGCGCTCGGCCTAAAATAGGGGTCGGAAGAATTTTTCATTCGATCACCTCATGATACGGTGCTAGTAGGCTCGGAAAATTCAGTAATCATGTACCCTTGTAGTCCCGGTATAACTACAGTAGTCTAGACTCCGAAGGCCCTGTTCGAATTACTACTGCCCCTATATTACAGGAAGATCCAGAAACCAATACAGTGCCACGGTCCGCCTGAATGTTCTCGAGTTATCTAGCCGATGTCCAGACCATAGATCTGCTGAGCATCGTGATCAGGCAGGATTGACCCTTGTTGCAGCTTGCCCGGGCTAGTGAACAGACAGTCTTTACACAGATTCTCCCACGATCGATTGCGTTCTGGCAGAAAGACTTCAGGTGTATCTTGCTCAGTTGCGATCCAGCCGTGAGCGCGTCGCCGTGAAGGCACCCTGATGTCGATCAATGCTTCTGTAGACTGTAGTCGGGGCATGGTTGCGATTGGAACCTCCCCACTCAAATAAGCCGCACATTCGACAGGCATTCTGAAATCTTGTCCGCGCGCACCGACGGCAGGACACGTTATGAAGTCGTGCCGGTCGGTGATAGTCGCCCTGATGTTGGAATCGGATTAACAAAGCCCCCTGTTCAGGACGGCATGTAGCATTTCGCAGTAGGTAGTATGAAGTAGACAGTGGGTAACTGGAAAGCGGCAAGTGACATGCTGAAGCACTTGTGGTAGCAGCAGAAGGAGTTGGAGTAGGGGGAAGGGTTAGGGGTAGGAGTAGATTGCTACTGCAACTGCTACTGCTACTGCTACTGCCACGCCAGACGAAATGTTTTTCTGGCAAGCCTCGGTTTGGCTTGGTTGCTAGTGGCCACAGCCTGGCCCTTCGTTTGGCCGAAGCATAGCCGCTACGCCCAAGCTCCGATCAAATGCCTTTTCGCCCGAGAAACATCGCCAGCCGGTCTTTTCGTGGAGCAAGCGTTGCGTTCCGGGAGTGGGCCCGTCTGATCGTCTGATCATGGCAGTGGAACACTGAACACTGGCTTGCCAATCGGGATTTTTCTCCGAGCCCGTGCCAGTCTAGTCGTGCCGTGCCCTTATTGTTAAATCTTGCTCCAACACTAGAGGGGGATGGGGCCTGTGGGAGCTATTGAGGTACAGATGCCTGGCGCCGAGCACCTCTTCCGCGTGGATATCAAGACGCTCAAGTTATTCACCAGCGCCTTACTGATCACTTAGACGAAGCAGCCACTCCATGCTATTGATTCTATTGATGTGTTACCAGGGTTCCACGAAGCTCCTTATAAACGAATTTCACAAGGTGCTAAGCCCTCGAGAACAAAGCTGCACTGATTGCGAGAGGTTCATGATGCAAGCTGCCACATGGCCTGGATCTTGCACAGGCTTTGCATTTCCCTGGGCAGTGGACCACATGAGTGAGCTGGAGGCCATGTTCGAGTCTGAGTTCGACTACGCTTTAGAGCGTGATGCTTTGAAGCATTTGTTCAGCGTTCAGTGAGAATGGTGACGCTACCGACGCGATGTCGATGCAAGCATTGCTGAATTTGTGGTGAAAAGCCCGTGTTCACGGACCATACGTGTTGTATTCTCTCCGCAGCAGCGGATTTTTCAAACACCCACACACAAGCACACACGCACGCACCAAGGAAAACATGGAGCGGGTCCGGGCAAATGTTGAGCAACGGTGGGGAAAGCGCGCCGAGCTCAGTTCAACAGAGGTTACCCTCGACTTTCGTGCTAAGTCTGGTGAAGAGTTTGGAGCATCGTGTCTCTGTGCGAGGTGTAGCCATTCCCAAGACATATCCTCTTCTGTGCAGCCGGCGCGTTCTGTGCATGGAACCTTGGCTGGCTTTCTTCGAGAGCTAGGCTATAGCGATATAGCACGGTTCATCCAATTCCTTTTGAGTTGTGGTTCTGTTGACATAAATGCACATATCGCATATGCATAATCGCGCACACCCACACACAGACAGAGACAGATAGGCCCACAGACACAACACACACAGATGCATGCATATACAGAGAGAGCGAGACAGACAGACACAAGAGAGAGACAGACAGACACAGAGAGGCAGACCGGCAGACAAACAGACACATATACATACATGCGTGCATACTTACATACGCACATACATCCGTGCAAAAGCACATGCTGGCACATATGCGCAGACTCGGACACGGACAAATTCGAGAAAACAGACAGACAGACAGACAGACAGGCACACACACACCCACACACACCCACACAGACTGACTTATCTTGACTGATTGCTGCACTGTGATAACGAGCGGTAATGCTGACGCAGACGCGACTGGGGTTCCATGGTCCGGCTTAGCGCATGCTGAAGTTTTAAGACACACACGCAAGCACAAACAGATGGACGTGTTCGTTCTCCTTTAGCACATATGGCCTTCATTAAGTGAAGTTAGCATTGGGCGCGACATCCTCTACAACCCAAGCCCGAAATGCAGAACCTTACACGCACCGAGCTCGAGCCCGAAGCGAGATGTATCCAGGAGTACCTCGAAGGAGAGAAGCTGGTAGATGGCATGCTCCGGCGTGTCCGTGCTCTGGCGGCGAAAGCTGGCCAAGATCCAGATGAGACTCTCGGTCTCATTTTTAGACGAACTACTAGAGTGCCTCAGAGTTGAAAGGTCGGCTCCCTTCCTGCGTGCTGCACGCCAACAATCCTAGCTTGAGGCTGCCAACTTGTTGTAGAGGCGCCCCGTCTGGTTCTGAAGTGTGACGGCCAACGGTCCAACGGTCGCTAGACAAGCTGTACACGAGTATACTATGACATACCCCATCACCCCTGACTTAGCCTAGGGTCATTGCCAATCACCTTGACAGCCTTCGCACGGGCAAGCTGATGCCACGAAGCGCAGCGTGGCATTCCATTCAATTTCATTTTGGGCTTCAGTCTGTGTTTTTGTCTTCCTTTGGGATCTGGGATACTTCTAGCAACCCCAGGCCTAAGCCCCAAAGCCTGAGCTATGCTTGTGGCGGAACGGTTAGTTCATGGCTCCTGCTTAACTTGAGGCCAGTCTCAGCGAGGTTCGAAGGAAGATGCACAGGGTATGACGCGACACCTTTCACATGGCCTGACATGACTTCTAATCAATTCTAATCCTGTGGCCGCCCCTTTGGGCTCTGGGAGCTTTCGACCTCCTTTGTCCAGTCAGCTTTCTGCTCAACATGGCTCATCCTGTGGAGGTGCTTCCCTTCCACGGAACGCGCTATTGGCATCTAAGCGGATCTTGTGCAACGTGCGCGGATATCGCCAGACAAAACCCTGTCCAAAATGGAAGCTCTGGTGGTCTCTCTCTGTCTCACTGCAGAGACTCAGCATTTCTCATGCGTCTGAATTGTGGCATTGTGGCACTGTTTGCAGCTATATTATGACGCCAATAAACTGTACAGAAGTCCAGCCCGGATGTTTTGCAGGCAATGTATGCTTCCACTGTCAGTGTCCGTGGCGGGTCAGCTAGCGGCAGCTAGCATGTTCCCCGGGTTCTCCATTCAGTGCAGGGGGGTTGGGGCACCGCGATACACATTTTCGACGAAGATCGCGACCTCACGGCAGCCCCGCGCATTTCGCATCCAAGACTTCAGCACCGTTGTTACATTCAATGCACTCGACTTTCTAAAGCCCCAGCGGTGCTAGCACGGTAGTCTTCGTTGTTGTCTCACAATCACCACCGTCATGTGGGGTTTGTAGTTTTGGTCCGTGGTGCCTTCTGCGCCGTTTGGGGTATTGGTTGGAAGTTCAAACGGTTCGGAGCGGACAGGCCGTATTTAGAGCCATCTGGCGTCACCCAGGCCTATGTGGCACGTTGGCGTGCGCGGGCATGGCAGGCATCGTTGTCAATGAGGGGTTGCGGAGAGGCCGACTTACACTTCGAGCGCCGTTTGCTCATTTAAGCGGCTCCGAACTACATGCACATGCAGCCATTCCGAACTACATAGTGCTGTAACGAACGAAGTCGCGGCAACAATCTCGGGAACACAGTGGTTGTCCGGGCCCCCGCCCTTGCACATTTGTATATGATATAGAGTTATGTACGGCTGGCGTTGTAGGGGTTTTCTGCACAAGTCCAGCCCCGTGGAGTGGAGGGAATAGACATGGGGTACCCTATAGATGGCCTTCGCTGCAAGTACGTGCATTAGGCTCCTTCTGCAAACTCCCGGGTCGAGAGCTGAATGGGAGGTTTGGCAGCGACTGCAGGGTATAGAGGATGTCAACATCCCGCGGCTGATGGAGACGCCCCCCGGCTCTTCTTGCTATTTGTTCTCTTTAGTCTTTGGAGAGGGTGAGAGCTTTAGTATTTTACGCGTGTTCCGGCAGTTGCGGTTGCGCTGTTCGCTTGAGGGCACCAGGTTCTTAGTTGAGCCGAGGGTATACTGCTGCCCTTAGTGGAGAATGCCTTTAAGCAAGACCTTGCACCAAGGCTCTTTCGACAATCGTTCACAGGAGGTTTAAGAAGCTTCAATATGCAAGCCCCGACGAGTAGGACCCCCTCGCTGAAGCGCTGAATTGAGTTCCGGGGACGGCCGATGAGAGACAGAATTCAGAGGCGCCTCAGCATCCTAAGGCTCAGCGAGCTCGCCCCCTTCGATCATTTTCACCGAAGCTGAGGCTCATGACCATCCATGCGGAACAGGTCTTTTCCGACGGCCTCTTCAATGCCGATCCCCATCCTGGGAACGTGCTCTTGCTCAAGGCCGGGAGGTTGTGAAAAGAGAGTCCTCTTAGCTCTTTTTCATCTTCGACAGAAAAACGAGCTCCCAGTGACCCTGCAGGATACTTCACGACTCGTTGGTCTTATCGATTTCGGCCAGGTGAAGGAAGTTGGATGCCACACCTCCCATGGGGTATGTCCGCTGGAAGCGGTCACCCCTTCAGATTGGTTGACCTGACACTTGGGTGCTTGCGCATGTCTTTTGGTAGCTCAAGCGATGGCAGAAGGCAAGATTCCTTTCGCCTGGTACTAGGTTTTTTTGTTTTACCTAGTAGATTCCTTTTCACCGTGTCTGACCGCCGTTGCAGTTGTCACCTGGCTAGTCCGAGTCAAGCATCAAAGACACCCAGAACCTGGGATCGGCCTGTGGACCCAGGAATTGTTGCTACAAGGCTTGCGATATGGGTATGTTTATAAGGGTGCCGTACTATTTTGGGGACCAGAAAGGGAACCCTAATTCAGAGAACTACCCAAATATTGCTTCAAAAACAGGTTCGCGATATGGCGACGGTCCCGTCGCTCCCGAACTTCCTTGTCCTCAGCTCACTACTGGGCCATCCTTTATGCATCTAAGGATTCAAATATCTCTCCCAGCGCTTGGGGACCATGTATCCTACCACATACAAGCGACACCCTGAATCTCTCACCGTACACCAAGCAACAAACAGCCCTGGTCATAACCCCGATAACAACCGTTGTAACATCCCTTATAGGAACAGATAAGAACCCCGCGCAAACACTGAAGCCTAAACTGACTTAATAGGCCCGTACACGAAACCCTGATTGACGGTAACGCGGTTACGGAGCTTTTGAAGGAACCCTATTCTGACAAGATTACGACTCTTACAGCATGACGGAAGCTCTTGGCCAGGAGCTGTCTATTGATTTCCGGATCCAGCTCGCGAAGCTGCCAATTGGCTTGAGGTGAAAGCTTCGCGTGATGTTGTGCAGTGGGCTTTCTCGTCATTGTTCTTGATACTGTAGGGTTCTTTTGCGGTTTATGATGTTTTTGTTTAGGTTTGATTGTGTAAGTTTGTTTGCGGTATGTATTTCGGCTTTTATGGGGTTTCATACAGGCTTTGGTGATTGGAGAGCATAGGTATGCCGTTGCGGGGTGTTAGAATCGCCGGTGTGCCCAGGAAGTATGCCTTACAGTAGCCCATGCAGTTTCAACAGGCCAGGCCATCGCATTCGCTGAAAGCTGTCATCATCGGATGCTTTGGTTCGGAAGAAGCACATGCCCAGAGACTCCAACATCCCTTAATTAAGGAATATACCATAAATTATAGTAGGACCCCTAATATGATTTAAGGATATTTAAGGTATATTCCTTAATTGAGGGATATTGGGGTCTCTGGGTGCCGGGAAAGCAAAACCGGAAGCAGCCCAGGATGATTGCCTTGGCAAGAAGGGATCAGGAAGAGGTGATACGGCTCGACAAGGAGATTGACAGTGGCTTCACGACGGCTTGCGCAATCTTGACGTTGTCTTTTTCAGACGGCGGCGGGGTTACTAAGTGGCTACCGGCTAGGGAAGGCAGAATCTCCGGGGGACTCGCAGTCATACCCCAAGTCCATTAGCTTCTGATCTATAGTCTCAAGCAGTTCATCCAGCTTCGAGGGGCTTCTTGTCGTTTTGAGGAGGGCAGCTTCCGTGTTGAATCCCAAGCGCTGCTACGCCTGATTCGGGGCCCATGTACCTGTGCATTCTAAACTTGAGGCTTCAGGGGGCGAACCGTGAGAGCTTTCGGTTGATGATATAAATCCTGCATTACCTCAATGACCCTAGGCTAGGAGAATTATGGTATATTCCTTCGTATGGGTAATGTAGGATTTATATCACCGTTTCCAATGTGAAGGAGATGGGCAGCCACACTCGCCACTCGAAGCCGGATGTGAGGCTTCTCGGGCTGGGAGCTAGAGGTTTAGGGTTTAGGGTTAGATTTCAGAGTATTCCAAGAGCCGGTAAATGACCAAGTGGATCGGACCTACAAGATGCGAAGGGGTCGAAATCGTTGGGAATAGTTTTCCGTATAGTCATAGTCCTTACAGTATACTATGCCCCAAACCCCAGTATGACTTCTAGTCAGTATGGGTCCTATGTTACGCTGAGGTACAAGGTTTTGACCTTCTGGTTGGACCGCGATACGGACGACATCACCGGCGGCCGAAGCTTCCACGACTTTCTAGCCTGGGCGGAGGTCGTCTAAGAGTCTAAGGGAGGTTTTGGCTTTGCACGGACTGTAGATGGTACTTGGAGGATCAGGGAATTCGGCACATAATTGAGGGTATAGTTACTCTAACTAGGGCTATATGATGGCTATACCCTAAGGTACTGAGCTCATGATCGTTTGAGTGTCAAGCATCAGCAAAGGCTTCTTCAGCAGGCACCTTGCAACTTCATTGTGTAAGTTTTGAGACCTGAGAAAGCAGAAGCTTTGCTGCGTCTAGAGCCTAGAACTGAGAAGCTCGGTGAACAAGACTTGCGACAAGCACAAGCAAAGCCGCAAGCTCTGGTGGATTTGACCCCTAAACCCTCAACCCTAAACCCCCAAAGGCGAAACCCCTAAAAATAATAATCCCGGTTGAGCGAGCGCACGTTCCTGAACAGACCAGTGACGATGAATTTGCCCTGCAGGCCGAAGATCCACTGCTCGACATGCCACAGGAGCTCCATTTGGTCATGCGATGCTCCTGCATGATACGCCCCTTGCTGTACCGACTGCGAAGGGCGTTGGCATTCGGTGGGGTAAGTTTATGAGTGAGATTCCGGATTTGGTGTTACGTGTTGGGTATTGAAAGAAATTTCTTCCGAGATAGTGGCAAGCTGGCTCATACGGAAATGCTTCAAGCTCCTGACTGCTTCGGGTCAACTATTGTGCTGCAGAGAAAGGCCCGCGAAGAGTAGGTACGTCTTGAATGCAATAGTATGTACGTCATTGCAACCACGCGTGTTCACAGCGAAAACGGCTCGACCGACCGACAAACAGACTTCAAATCGTAACCCGGACCCTAGAGTGAAGCTGAAGTCGCACAAGCAGCCGTTGATTGCGCACACAAGGGTGCTGGTGTCTCTATGCTAAAACCAATCGCTTCAGGATGTAGTGCGGATGCGCCAATCTACTTTGCATACTAGTTGGGTGAGGGCACGAAGACAGTTGCTCCTGTCCGGAAGAGTTCGGGTGTGTTAGAGTTCGGGAGAGCCTTGCTGCATAGACAGCAGCCCGCAGTGCATGCACATTTTGCGATCAAGGTAACTTGGCGCTGACCTTTGGCATCCGGCTGTCCACTGCAGAGTATTGGAAACCGGTGGCACAAGCACTGCTTCAGAAAAATGGCATTACCTACTGAGCTGACATGGGGTGATGATTATTCCGCCGAGTCTCATGGGATGTTCGGAAGAGGCCACGGCGACAAAGCAGATGCCCAAGCTGGGAAATGCGTGCATGGGCTCGGGGGCGACTGCAACATCTCGATACCTTATGCCACAAGCTGCCTTTGGGGCGCATTGTGAGTGGCGTCGTTCTTCTGGCTGGACCGAAGTAATGAAATGCGAGACATCGAAGGGTGCCGTGGAAGGAACTTTTGCCCAACGACAAGACCGATTGTGGAATCCTATATGCACTTCCGAAAAATGCATCAACTGCTCACTGGCCCTAGCATGGAGGGAGTTGCGAGGAATCTTAGCGCCTCCTCACGAGTCCGCATCGAGGGTTCTGCTTTCAAAGTTTGTGGCACCTGACATGTCGTCACCAAGCCATTGTAGGGCCACTATAGATACTGCGATCAAGAGAGACGGCGCCGAAGCCAGCATGAACACTTTGTTGTGGTTGCTGTAACCAATGATAACCATGACGACGACCATGACCATGATGACCACTTCCTCGTGCTAGTGCCGGAAAAAAGTGCAGCCAGACTACTTTCGAGCGTCGTCCGCAGACAAGTGGAAGTTTTGCTCTTCATGATGACAATCCTTCACAGTAAGACTCTTGGCACAGCGCTAAACTCTAAATCGTACGCAGCCAGGGGCACCTCAGTCAGACCGCTCCCGCCGCGAGCCCTGCAAATTGGGCAGCATCCGACATTCACCACATGTCGGGTTTGGGGCAGGGTGGCACTTGAGTGTGTTGGTGTTCTTGCTCGGGGTTGGTGCTTTAGGAACCGAGGATTCAGGGCCCACAACCGGCAACCGTTGAACCTTTGCAGAGCTTCGAATGAGGCCGAGCCACCTCATGCACCGCATCCCGGCACATGGCCAGCACCGCTACGCCGAGGACTTCTAGCAGATCCTCCAAAGCTTTCTGCACCAGGTTGCAGCATTGCAGCTCTGTGCAGGTACAGTATCCTAAACACCAAACCCCCCAAATGATTCCGAAAATTAGGGATACCTTATTTTGGGGTCCTTATAATAAGGATCTATTTGGAATACTATATTAGAGTCCCCTATTTTCGGAAACCCCCAAAATAGAGATTTCTTACAGACCTTCAGGCCTGGAAGTCGCAGGTTTGTCCGAAAGGTTGCTCAAGCCTGGGCCTCGCATGGCCTTGTTCGGCAGGAGGTGTGCCAAGTTTTCGTTTAACCTCCTGATTACAACCCCAAGTAGGGCACTATGATATAACCGTACTTGCTAAGTCCCATGATCCTCCAAGCAAACACAGAAGGAAAGTTTGCTTCTATTCCCGATGTGCGGAGGTAAATCCGGCAGGGAGCTTTGTGCTGACATCCGGCCAACATTCTGTCTACTTCTCCACACGTGTATATTGGCGACACGAAAGAATGTCGGTACTTCTGCCTACCAGTGGGCCGCAGACACTAAATCCTGAATCTTGGTGTGTTTCCTCTTGTGCATGCTATGCTTACTTTGTGCAGGGATGCTTTGCTCCTTCCCCGAAGCATGTGTTTCCTGTTCGCTTTGATCAGCTCTTTTAGCTGCGGCTACTCGCACATCCATTGCAGCTGCTTCACTTGAAGGAGAAGGGCTCCGATTGGAGTGACGTACGGGCCGGAGATCGCAATCCACGAAAGGCGGCTTTAGAGGGGTTTAAGGCATTCCAGCTGTGTGGGACACACTTGAGCTCAGTCTTGTGTCATCCTGTGAGGCCAGCCATGTGCCGTGGAGCGACATACGGCTCAGTTAATCTGGCTCAGTTAGCACGTGTGACGAGCTACTGCAGGTTGGGGGGGAAGCCTAAGCAAGTCTTGCGGAGATGATAGATTCTATTTGTTTGCATGGCACTGTGTGAACTGGCAAAGCTATGCAGAGACATATTCCATGCACTCCACAGACTCTTGAGTAGTGTGGGTAGTTAGTTAGTTCGCCTGCTCAAATGAGCAACGACGAAATTCGCCCAGCATATAAAATGCTTGGGCTGTTCAATTGGATGTAAGGTGCGTCTTCACACCTGCTAAGGAAAGGCAGAACGGATCTCCGGGGTTCATTCTGACGTGGCGTGATGGATCGCAGGGAATGGAATATACAAGGTAGTGCTAGAAATTACAATAGAGTTGGGTCGCATAGCGAGGGCCAGAGATGTCGAGTTTGCATGTAGATATAGCGGCAAGCAGATGCTGTGAGTCCACCTTCCACAGTGCAAGTTTGTACAGCTGAGCGTTTGCTGACCGTTCTTTGCCGAGAGCGCAGATGGACTTGAGAAAAGCTCTTGCGTCTTCTTCCAGTCCTGCACCCCCGCCCGCCAGATGCCCTAAACCCTAAGCCCTAAACCCCAACCCGTCGAGAAATACCTCTTACTTGAAGCCTTGCTGGAGAGAGCCCAGTCAACGGCTTCCTTTGCTCATGGCGTGGGTCTGTTTGTGTAGTCTGTTCAGAGCCCGATTGGGCTTCCAATTATTCCCGCAAGGTACTCAAGGCACGTGTTTGTTTTTTGTCAGGGCCGTGGGTTTGGAAGTTTATGGCGCTTGAGTCACGTCCGAAACTTGTCCAAAATTATTCGCCGAACCATTTTGCTACATGTATTTACACCCGAATCCCACCCTTCGCACCCCAAGCCCCAGAAATAACGAATGAAAGAAAGAACACCTCCACCTTACCCTCATCCTTGTCCATGCCATACTGAGTTCGTGCTTTTGGAAGCAATGGCTTCTCTCTTTAGGAGAAGAGCCTTGCGAATGTTCAGCTCATCCAGCTCTTCTATGGCGATAGTGTGTGCTCACCCAGCATATCTCAGGATAGTGTTGGGGAACGGCATCCTTCTAAAACGCTTTTCAAGCAACCCTGTGCGCCGGCGAAGCAGTCAACATGCAGAGTGTTTGCTTAAGCCTTGTGTTTCAGTTGTGTTGGCTGGGAGTTGTAGGTCGCAAGTGGGTGAAGGTGCCTGAAACGCAGCGAGCAGACTGCCAGTGGGAGGATCTTGGGCGTGCGCGAGGCAAGCGAGGTACATGTTGTTCATGTGCGGTTGGCTCAAAAGTTTCACGACGCAGCATACGGTCATGTTGCTCATTCATAATTCATAACCTAAACCCTAAACCCTAAACTTAATTCCTACCGAGAACCTCGCCTGGCTTGTCCGAGTTGTGAGAGCGTAAACTTAATTCCAACCATGCGTCGGAACCTGTCGGGCTCCAGGATCTCGAATTGCAGACACTTGGACTCCTATCACTCAAGCATTCTGCCAATACGTGAGTAGATCTACAAAATGCTGAAAGCTTTTTTGCGAAAAGGACCCCCAGTTCTTCGGAACTCCTTCCGAACATTGAACCAGAGTCGCCGCTTTCGCATCTGTCAGGTGCTCCCTTCCCTATATACATAACCGGCTTTGTCGATACACAGTAATACAGGGGCCTAAATAATTACCAATACTATTTTGGGGTTCCCTACTATAATTATAGTATAGTGGGCCCCAAAACCCTATTCTAATCATTAAGGCCCCTATATTACAGCGGCTCCTTCGGCGTCATGGCCTCGCCTCGACTGCCGACATTGATGGTCTCTTCGAGGCCATACCGCCGCTCGGCGTGCGAGGAAGTAGGGCAACATTCCGAAAGCCCTAGTCGAACTGTTCAGGCTTCTACCCAATGCCCGTTGTAATCAACCCCTACACCCTTACACCCCTAACTCCCAAATCCTTAAGGCTTACACCCTTAAAGTTTGCTTTAAAGCCTTAAATCCCTAAGCCTCAACCCTTACCCCTTCGACTCGAAACCTTCGGCAACAGGGGCCTAAGCAATTACCAAGTCAAATACTACCTTACAGGCTCCTTGTTGCCGCTGTAGGATTCTATGCCCCAACACCCTAGTCTGCTGACTAAGGCCCTTAGATCGGTTCTAAGTTGAGGTCTTCCCAAGGGCCGGGGGAACTCGGCAGCCCACAGCAGTCTCGACAAGTGTCCGTCATAGTACTGCTATGAAGGGTTTTTTGTATAAACTAGCTACTGAATCCTCTACATTGCAACCATCAAAACGCCAGATGTAAGCCGAAGCTGCAGACCCGAGCATGAGGAGTGGCAGTGGACAAAGCTGCATCAGAGGCTCGGGAGCACCCATGAAGAGAGGGTTTCGGGTTTAGGGTTGAGGGTTTTAGGGTTCAGAGTTCGGAGGTTGAGGGTTTATGCCGTTTGGGGTGTGGGGTTCTTGGGTTGTTCCCGCAGAGGGCTGAGGCTGTCCGGCTATGTATTCGATTACGGTGCGCTTCGATGCATTTTCTCCGCTGAGCACATCCTAGCATCCAAGGCACTTTGCATGAATTCAGATATCTCAATAGGTTTCTCGGAAATCCTTACGAGATAACGATGCCCTTTTTGGATTTTATGTGCGCTATACAAAAGCGCATACTCCAAAATTATTGCTTGTCTGTATAGTATGAAACCTTTTCCACAAACAGATATTGCGTACTCTACACGTTCATGTAATCCAGTAGTCACAGTTATGCTACAACCGAAAGCTCGAGGAGCCCGGCCTGCAGTTCGCGGAGACTAGCTACTTGTAAGTAGGTAGTAAGTGAACACTGGTCAATTATCGCCATCTTATGATTTCATCTAAACGGGCGTTACATACTAATTGCTTTTGCATTCATTTGTAGCTGAATGTATTTATTGAGCAATATTTCAACATCAGTCAGGAAGCTGAACACTGGCCAATCATCGCAATCTTATGATTCAATCTCGTTGTACGAATATCAATTTTTGCATTACCATTACTACTAGTTTCAATCACATGCATTCAGATTAATACTAACATGAATAGACATGGTTCTTTGTCCGCAGGACTATTAACTTTAATACTAATCAATATTAATACTTATAATGTACATACCAAATAATATGTTAACAAAATTGAATACTCGTAAGTCGTCGTATCCAACAGGTGTTCAAGCAACCCAAAGCTTATTACATGTGGAGCTTAAACAAGCCCGCACCCCAGACAATCCTAGACTTAGAAAGCCTAAAGAGATCCCTGAACTCTAAATGCCCTAAATGGCCCTGCAAACCGTAAAGAGAGCTCTAAAGCCCAAACCCCAAACGGAGCCCCAAAAGCTTAAAGCACAACAAACCCGAAACCACAAACTCAGCCTTCTTGGAAGGCCTGCTGCTGACACAAGCCGGGGCGCCCTTCTCCAACAGAGGGGTCCTGGTGAAAACAAGAGTTTTGCAGCGCTATGGCAGCTTCTCACGGTTTAGGGTTTAGGGATGTTTAGGGGACAAAACAGGGTTCAGGGTCGAGGGTTTAGGTGGGTTGGTCGAAGGTTTCTGATGTAGGGCAGGAAAACTGACTGAGGAAGTGTACGAAAAGGCCTATACCAAGAACCTGAACCCGCCCCTAGCTGCAGCAGCCCAACCCCCGCCAACCCACACCTGCCCCCAACCCCGACACTCTGGTACTTTAGCATGCTTGCACACCATGCGCTAGCGCAGACCCAAAACAAACATATGCGAAAGTTTGTAAGGAGTTTGGAACATGAGTTGCAGCTCAACGAGGAAACAGGCCCACGCCATGAGTAAGGCTTGTCTAAAAAATAGGAGCTGGCATGAAAGTCGGGACAGAACATCATTCGTATGGACGAGTGCTAAGTTTCGTTGCTCCTTTTCTGTATGATGCCCCAGCATTCGCACATCAGTCTGTGTGGGAGTTTCCGAAAATTAGGGGTACCTTATTTTGGGGTCCTTATAACAAGGATCCTACTATTTAGCGTACTATATTAGGGTCCCCTATTTTCGGAAGCTCCCGTGTGTTGGTAGAGGAGGGAATCCATTGGCAACCCGGTTTTGTGCCTGTGCGTGTTGTTCGCATGCTGTGGCGTCTGCTACATGCGCACGGTGTGCCGCCACAGCCGGGACCTTGAACGTTGATCCAACCTTTAATTGTAAGTACATACCGCCAGACGTAAATACATACATGCGGACAGACAGACATAGGGACCTGTGCGTGAGTGCGGGAGCAAGTTAAGTAAGCAAGCAATAGATGGGTAGATACACAGGCAGATGGCAGGCCTTACCGAAGCTGATCATGCTGCCAAACTAGAACCATGCCAGCCCAGTGCAGTTCCATCCTCGAATTCGTAACTCTTATCAAGGAACTCCTCGTACTAGTAACGGTACTTGTTCTGCCCTGGCGTCATGAGTACTTGTTCTCCCCCTGGTTCGGGGTTTAGGGCTTTACTGTAGGGTGTAAGGAATGAAACGGTCAGAAGCATCTGGGAGTTTCCGAAAATAGGGGTACCTTATTCTGGGGACCTTATAATAAGGATCCTACTATTTAGGGTCCTATATTAGGGTCCCCTATTTTCGGAAACTCCCAATCTAAAGACGCAGACTTCCGGCATCCGCCCCGGCTGCCATGGCACTCCTTCGTCCCCGGCCGTCAGCTCTCAGGGTCCGGGTCCCTTCCCAGCCACGTCAAGACTACATATACACACGTATATATATATATATACACCATATACATATGTATATTGTATGTGTATATATAGAGAGGAGCGAGAGCATTTCAGAAAAAAGAGTAAGTATGTATATATATATATATGTGTGTGTACCGGTAATATGCAATGAAATTATATTATTTCTGTGTACATGTACGTGGTTATAGATGTTATATATATATATATGTATATGTGTATGTGTATGTATACCTACACCTCACTAATTACAACTTGTGCCATTGCGTTGAAGCCTGGGTCAGGTTTTCTGTTGAGGACTTCTGTGCACGGGATCTCCGGCTTGCAGGTTGCCCAGGCTACCCAGAGGCTCCAAAACCCCTTAATTTAGCAATAATTATACCTTAAACCATATTAGGGTTCCTATTATAGTTTAAGGTATATTCCCTAATTAAGGGGTTTTGGAGCCTCTGGGTACCGTGGCTCAGCACCCGATGCCAATGTAGCAAGATCCGTTTGGCATGAAACTTTCCCAGATCTTGCAGGCCGAGTCTATACTCCTATTCGTACCAGCTTCAGGCTAATATGGCTCGCTCGAGGTTTCACATGCTTTCAGCCTTTCGACCTCAGTCATTTGAGCACACCGCGAGGTTCTCGCAGCAGCTCTTTTGGTGTCCACCAGCCTGCAAGGCTTGGGCTCTTGCAGGACATGCTTTGCGTGGCATGGCATCGCATTGTTTAGACTACAGCCAAAGTAACCTGTTCACTCGTCAGGCAGTCTGTCCTTCATGCAGCGACGTGAAGTCTGGGGATGCTGTGAGAGTCTAGGGTGAGGCAGCCGAGAGCTGTACGAACTTCGTCGCCAACATGCGCGCAAGCAGGCATATGTGTTTGTTTGGATGACTGGTATTGCCCATCCCTTGCTGGGAGCTGACGAAATCCGGGAGCTTGACCGAAAAACATCACATCCTAAAACCTTAATGTACCAAAGTTGTGGAGGCTAGGCAACTGACGTCTCCCAGCCTGCATGACCTTGGCATCCACACTCCAGCGAATCAATCTCCAGCAAATTGCAAATCAGCTGGCAACGGTTTCTTGGCGATGCGTCGAGCGCGGCCCTTGTCTCCCCACCATTTCTTTTTCAGGGACTCGACGCACTTATAGCACTGGTAAGTTGAGCTTACTGCGCCCTCAGAGGCGTTGGATCTGTCGACGCGGCAGCAAGCAGTGGCAGTTTACTGGGCGCATACAGTAAGTACTTCATCGTGCTGCATGATTGAAGCACAGAGGCCTGAATGCATGGTATTCCCATCCTACAAATACGATCTGCTAGCTCTTGTCCAATGGCGATTGGAGAGCGACATGCCGCGAAAGACGCTAAAGAATTCCCCGCCATGTCATCTGCTGCAACTCTCCCTCGTAAGACCATGGTTTGATGTCCATCCTCCTCCCTAAACCCTAAACCCTAGGCCCTAAATACCTCGGCATGGACACCAGATTCCGAGGCATGAAGCAACCATCCCATGTGAACCTCCTTGGACCGCAGGCTGTGGCAAGTCCAGCGATCCAACATGCCGGGAAAGTGCTCTGTCTGCAGAAAGGCGGACGATTGCATGGTTTTCGAATCTCATGTTGTACGAACCTCCTGTCCTTCAAGATTGAATCATCTCTGCAATCTCTGCACGCTGTTGAGAATGAGGACGGTGCTTCTTACCAATATCCTCCTTGTTTAGCCCACTACGCCTCACAAGCGGCCTACGTACTTGGCCAACCCGAGAGGGCTCCCTGACCGCGGCTTCGGCAACTCCCGCATGCTGAAAGTTTGGAAATTTTCACTGGGCCGCCTAAGGCAATGACCAAGCGTGCTTTGAAAGCGGACTCGTTCGCGGAAAGGTGCATTCCGGGCTTCAGATGTGCAACACTGTTAGCTTAGTCGAGCTTCTTGACGTGAGATGACAAGTTTCCAGGAAGCTCCACAAAGGTTCACTAACCCCAAACCCAAGCCTTAAGTCCCCAAGCCCCTAAACCCTTATAGAACCCTTGGAGTAACCCTTAGAGATCCTTATATTCGCAGCCCGATCGAGCCTCTAACCAAGCCGACCACCAAGTTAGAGAATCCCCTATGCGGCTGCAGGAGTCGTGCACCGTGGAAGATTGGGGTGAGCTGGGTCGGGACCTCGGCACCATTCAGCAGCCCGGCACAAGCGTCCCAAACGCCCCGGAGGATGCAGAAAAGTACCCCTCTGTAGGTAGTGACAGGTAGTGTAGGGTCCCAAATTTCGATCTAATTAGGTTCTAAGAGTATATTGAGTATATCATACAAATTGACAACAACCACAATAGCAACCCTCAGGAAAGGTGTATTGCTAGCTCTTCCGGGCTTCCAAATCACTAAGCCAGGGTGGGCTGGCAGAACGTGGAGCGCCGGCCAAATCCCGACACTGAAAGCATCTTGGGACTTGGTAACTAGAGTAACTAGAGTTATAGGCTTGCCTTACCGTTGCCTGAGCTCTGAGTCTTGGGTTGGCTGGGTTTGGAACAAGCTCTAGGAGTTTAGCGTGGTCGGTTTTTGGAGTATAAGCTGTGCTTTCAAGTTGTGGTCGCCCCCCCTACCCCACCCCCCCACCCTAGACCCCCTTCCCCCCCCNCCCCCGCCCCCCACTTCCCAAACCGACCTTGTCGTGAAGCCTTGCCTGCAATACGCGAGTGCGAGAGTCGAAGTCGCAGTGCCCTCAATCCCTGGCCGACTTGGGAGTTTCCGACAAGTAGGGGTACCTTATTTGGGGGTCCTTATAATAAGGATCCTACTATTTGGGGTACCATCTTAGGGTCCCCCACTTGTGCAAAGGCCTCTCAGAGGACCCAGGTTTTAGAGAAGATGGCCGCCGTGCATCCCAGTCCGCTTCTATTCTGGGCAGTCACAGGCAATTCGTGGCTTCTGGTGCTGAAGAAGAGGTTGCAGCAAGTAACAGGAGAACACTGGCTAACGAGTCCATCATGCAGGTTCGACAGTACTTACCTGTTGCGGTGGAAATCCAATGGTTTGCATGATGCTCGGCATAGCCATTTGGCTGTCGGGACCCTTTCGCATCGAAGCAAATCCGGCAGGATTCAGCGGTTTCACTATCGATGAAGCAATCGCGACATATTCGGACCTAGGCTGAAAGTTCAGACCCAGGTGTGAAGTACCAGAGTGGCTTCGAAAGCGGCTACACAGCGGGCAAGAAAGAGGTGTCGAGGGAACGGGTGCGGGGTGACGTCTCGGAGTTGCGTAGCATTTAGGGGTTTCGGTTCAGCAGCAGGATCTGACCACGCGTCTGAGCATAGGCATTGTAGGAGAACCTGAATCGAAGTAAGACCCATGATGAGGTCTGATGGCTCACTTGCCAACATGGCTGACTTCAGTCTTTCACATCAGAGGTGTGTTCTTCGAAGTGCAAACCGACGAACACTTGGCGACACGCACTTAGGTCATCTTAAGGCCCTTAAGCTCAGGAGCAGAGGCGGCTCAAGATTTTGGGTCATACTGTTGATGGACAAAATCCTGCATTACCCATTATAAGGAATATACCATAATTCCCATAGTTTAGGGTCCTTAGGGTCATGCAGGATTTTGTCCATCAACAGTATGTAGACACCTCATCCCTCCAATCCCCATCCGTCAAGCCTGCACAGTGCATAGCTGACTCATGTTGGGGGCTGAGAGGGCTTGAGTCGCACCAGGCTTTGAGAGTGCAGCTTATCGGTGGGTTTTTTGGAGTTTACTACTACTACTACTACTACTACTACTACTACTACTACTACTACTACCGTTTAGAGCCTTAGGGCCTGAACTTTGGATCTTGGTGATGGATGCGCAGCGCTGGCAATCACGACAGTGAGCGATTCAACGTCGCAGGTGCTGAAGCTCAACAAGATCAATTCGACTTACACCTGGAGTGACTATGCCTTCGATCTTGCGTGGCACCCAGAGTAGTCCTGACAGCCAAAACCAAAAAGACAGCAAGTTAGGCAAGTTCTCTACGATTGCAAGACTCTGTTTGCCTGAAGTTCGTGTTGCAAGCATCACGATCGGTTGTTGTTCACAACAAACCTGAATCGTGTTGAGCATTTTCGAGCCAAGTGATGAGATAGCCTTAGTCTCCAAACCCTAAATCCCTCACCCGAGTGTGAGTGCCGAAATCCCTCACCCCTAAACCCAAAGCCATGTTTTGCTTTAGGCAGAGTGACTAGTCTGAGAAAGCCGTACTATAAGAATCTCGTGCGGCCTACCCGAAATCTATGATACCCAGACCCTCCACCTAGCCTCAATTACACCTCCAAGTACCTACGACTAAGATCCACATACCCCTTAACCCTCAGCCGCAAGCCGAGCCGAGAGAACCCTAAACCGTTCTGCTGAGGTGACCGATGTTGTGATCCTGATGCTGCTTTACTGCTCTTAGGAATTACTGTTTTTATTTTCCTTACAATATAACTTAATGGTGATTAAGAAAAATTACGTTTACTGTGGTTCTAAGGGCGGCTAAGGCTGGTCCTTCTTGGTTTCGGTCGCCTGGAGCGATGCTTCTACCGGACAAAGGACATGCACTTTCGGAAGGTTCGTTTAACAGGTTTCTGCAAGGTTTCCATTATAACGGTACTATCGACGTGCTGCGACAGACAGAGAGAGAGAGAGAGTAGCCATTTTGGCTCAAGTGCCGGGGGGCCCAGCCGCTAAGACCCCCTCTGACCCTGGCCCTTCTGCGGAAGGTGGCCCAGCAGTAGGAGGGGGCAACATGCTACCACGTTGTGGAACACGCGGGGGTCTTGGAGAACCAGGGGCTCATCCAGGACCAGCTAAAAGAGGACCTAGCAGACTTGCTGACCGAGCACCTCCTTCTAAAGAGCAACGGGGAGTAGACGGAGTTGAACATGAACGCTGGGTGAGGGACAAGGATGAGGTCATGACCGAGCAAATGGCAGGGACATCAAGAATGATAAGTTCGCCACCACAGAGTAGAGGGCACAACGCCCATGGAGGACCCGCCAGTCAGGGCGAACCGCCCAACTGAAAAGCAGTGACGAAGCAAGTGATGGCTCAGAGTTTTGTTGCATGAAAGGCACAAGATGCTTTCGGGGGACAACCCTGTTCTTCCGAGAACCTACCTTTTACAGGAACTCTTCTACGGCCTGAGGCCGACTTCTCAAACTTTCCGAGCACCACCTCAGTCAGACAAAAAGAGGGCCCAGCAGCAAGCGGGAACTCTGTAATTAGTGCCGAGGGACCTCGCNGGCCTGAGGCCGACTTCTCAAACTTTCCGAGCACCACCTCAGTCAGACAAAAAGAGGGCCCAGCAGCAAGCGGGAACTCTGTAATTAGTGCCGAGGGACCTCGCTTTTACCCCTTCCCTGGAACAACAAAGTGGTGTGCCACAGCGGCTAGCACAAGGCTAGCGGGGCCGAAAATAAAAGCATGTTTTTCTCTCCCGAGGCATCCGCTTTTCTTAGCCCGGAAAGGGCACCAGCTGAACCTCTTCGTACAGCCGAGCCCATCCACACAAAATAGTGGATGGGGTAGCGCGCCTGCNGTTTTTCTCTCCCGAGGCATCCGCTTTTCTTAGCCCGGAAAGGGCACCAGCTGAACCTCTTCGTACAGCCGAGCCCATCCACACAAAATAGTGGATGGGGTAGCGCGCCTGCGCGGGGCTGGGGGACTGCCCCTGCCTCACACCCCGAGCAAAGCAAAGAGAGAGAGAGAGAGAGAGAGAGAGAGAAAGAGAGAGAGAGAGAGAGAAAGCGATACGAACATGTGTATCCGAGAGTGTACGTACATCCTGAGTTCGTCGTTTGTGGGCTTTTAAGCCCCCTGGGCCTTGACCGGCCTCCATGCCCAGGAGAGAGAGAGAGAGAGATACGAATATTTCTATATATATATATGGTTGCGCCCCGGCGGGCCCCCCCCCCCATGGTATCCTGTTATGTACTCTTATACTTCAATAAGTAATGGACGTCATGGTGTAGTCTCCCTGCCCCCCCTGTGGAACAGCATATCCCTCTTCTGCGGCATCCCCTTCCCCCACCGCCGCGGTTTTGTGCTCTGCTTCCTGCGGCATCCCCTCCCCCCACCCCTGCGGTTTTGTGACTCACGCATGTTGCTCTTTGACAGGTTCCTTCCCACCTCCGGGTCGCAACCATAATCTGACGAAGTATTGCCTAGAACCCCTTTACTACGAGTTTTACATCAGAACCTTGCCTAGGACCCCTCGGTACATGAATAATGTGACAAAGTATTGCCTGGAACCCTTTTCTTACGAATTTTACATAGCCTTGCTTGGAAACTCTCGGGACACGAGTAATCTTACTAAGTGTTGCTTAGAACTTTTTGCTTACTACAGGAAGCCCTGCTTGGAGGCCGTCGGAGTAGGAATAGTTTTACTCAGTATTGCCTCGGAACCCTATCCTTACTGTGGAAATTACGGGAGTCCTCGAAGCCTCGA